>JADHKO010000063.1:0-14661 GCA_019925425.1 Ophiostoma pallidulum | reverse complement strand
CTGTGTATTTTCGACCCCGCATCCCTCGGCGTCCAACATGCACGGCCGCATTAAAAAAGTCGGTTCGCCCCCCCCCCCCCCCCCCCCCCCCCCCCCCTTCACCCTAGACAACTCTGCGGCCTTTCTCTTCTGTCCATGTGTACTGACCCGTGTCCTTGTTTCTCTCCAGAGGGCACCGCGATCGAGGCTCTGGAAAAGGGCCTGCGTGACCTGCAGGACCTGTGCGATGTCGTGGGCGAGAAATACTGGGAGGCGCGGAACCAATTCGTCGATGCCCAGGCATAGGTGCACGAGGCTCTTCCGATTTGGCGACGGAGCTCCAGGGTTTCGCGGACAGGGAGATAACGAGCGCCTCGTCGTGGATAGACGTCCAGCAACACTGAAATAGGGGAGGCACGAAAAGGCATTGGTTCAATGCAATGGGCACAACACGCGTGCGTCGAAAAAGCTGTCTGGGGAAATACTGTCTGGCGTTTTTTTTATTCAAGTTTTTGTCGGTTTATTTTTTCAATCAAAAACCCGGGAGTCGGTCATTGTCATGTCTCTCGTTTTGCCATCCCGTTCCTTTTGGTCTTGGACCCGGGGGGGGGGGGACCTTGCTGGAATGTAGGAATGTATTTATTTCGTCTTCATTCTCGCGCTCGTCCTGAAGGAACATGCATCTATGCCTTCCCTATGCCTAGTATTTGCAAAGAAAGAAAAGAAAAGGGGCGGAAAACAAAGGAAAGGGAGGTATGGGGATGGGACATCGACATCGACCAGACCTCCGAGACCCTTCGTCCCCCCCTTGTCCACCCCCGTGCACACCCCGGCGCTCCCGGCGCTCCTTGTTGCCCGCGGCTCGGCGATCTAGTTGCGGCCCTATCCTCGTGCGTTAGTATAGCCCCAGTTCTGCACCTCGTGGTTGTGCCGAGCAGTAGACTTGCCTCCAGGAAGCCCTGCATAAAGCTCGACGGCAGCTTGGAGCCCTTCTTGAACGTCTCGTCGTTGAAGAAGGCCATGATGTGCGCCGTCTGGCGCCAGAAGTTCATTGTTTCTTGGTAGTCCGCATTGCTCTGGAACAACAGGACATCGACAACCGGCAGCTTGTTGACAAACCGGTGCCGCTCAAACTCCTGCCGGATCCGTGCCCGCACGACTGCTACCGGCAGAGGGACCGAGTACATTGTCTGGATTTCGGGGGCCTAGAAACGATCCGGAGCAAGAGAGAGCCGTTTTGTCAGTTCATCGTCCCAACTGCAGCTGGCAGATTTGAGAATGCCCCCCCTCACCCGCCCTATCCCCTGGCCACCACCGCCGCTTGTCGCCATGTCCTGCCTCTGGCACCCGCCGTCTTCCGCTCGGAAAGGGTGCTCGTATCTCTCAGTGTGCAAGGTGCCCGTCGGGTTTCACATACAGCGCGGATCCATTCTCTGTAGGCAGAGAGAACTCTCTTCTTGGCCTCGGTCCAGCTCGGTGCTGCAGTTGTCGGCATCCCTTGTCAGCCTCTCTCTCTCTCTCGCTTCAGCCACAAAAAGTACGGGTTGGGGGGGGCAGCGACGCACATTGCCGCGTGACGCGGGCAAACTCTGTGGGGGAAATCGCCATGTCGGAAAGGGTCAATTGCGCTCGACGTCGAGAGGGGGAGAGAGGCGCAGCTGTGGCTGGTTCTCCGGTCCGTTCTGGCGGTATCGTGGTGGTGTTCGTCGGGTTCCGGGGTCTGGTCGTGGATGTCGTTCCCTGGATTTGCTCTTTCGCTCGGCTCGACGAGACGCACGTCGATTCACGTGACACGAATTCGCATATAATCCTCGCTCTGATTGGACACCCGAGAGCGCATCCGATGACTAAACATACAGCTTCCGAGCTAGTCCCTGTTGGGCTGAAAAGTGGCGAAACGCCTGATTTTCTCTGGCCGCGCTGCCCAGCCTTACATATTATTTTGCGTTGACCCCACGAAGGCGTCGAGCTGCCGAAAAGATCCCCATTGCGACACCGTTCCCTTTTTCAGCCTTGTGGGTGCCTCTTTAATTCTCCCTCCCTTCTTCTTCTTCTTTGCCCGTTACCGCTTCTTGCTACCTGTTGCTGGTCGGCCGCCCGCATACGAAATGCCTGCCATTCGCCATGCGTCAAAGCGCAAGCCGCCGCCGGATGGCTTTGGCGACATCGAGGACGACCTCCTCATCTTTGCCAACAAGATGAAGGACGCACAGACGGCGCCGTCCGACGGCCTGCCCAAGCACCAGGCGCAATGGCCAATCTTCCAGATCTCGCACCAGCGGAGCCGCTACGTCTACGAGCTGTACTACGAGAAGGAGGCCATCAGCAAGCAGTTGTATGACTGGCTGTTGAAGAACGGCTACGCGGATGCGATGCTGATCGCAAAGTGGAAGAAGCAAGGTTACGAGAAGGTAAGCGTTCCGCCGTCATCCCCACCCCTCCAAAAGAGAGAACACGCAAGTTTGCCGTCCCCGACACTGACGTTCGCAACAGCTGTGCTGCCTCCGCTGCGTGCAGACCAAAGAGACCAACTTCAACTCGACCTGCATCTGCCGCGTGCCCCGGGCCCAGCTCAAGGAAGAGCAGGACATCCAGTGCGTCAGCTGTGGGTGCCGGGGGTGTGCATCCAGCGACTGAGAGAGGACGGGGCCAGCGATCATACACTCGAGGGTGCCCCTCCCCCGCCTGGGGCCCTCTGTCCCTTTTGGGCACACGAAGCCCACACCTCACAACAAATTCATCCGGCATCTGGAGCAAAGCGAGGCGTTTCTTCTTTTTCTTACTTCTTGTTGGCCTCGTTTCATGGTTTTCTGGAAGGGTACATGGCGTTTATGATGTTTAGATTTTACTACTGGGGCACACATGTGCCATCATGGTCAGAGATCCGTTAGGCAGCCAAAGGTTTTGTAGCCTTTGTTAGAGACAGACTCTACAAATTGCTACCGACCGCTAATTGTATGAAACACATTGTGAATTCTGTCGTCATTATCTCGTATCTGCGTGCCCTTGTCTTCTTGTGTGTAATCTTAGTTTGGCCCTTCGTCATGGCCTGGCGAAGCCAGCTTTCCCGCCCCGGCCAAACCTGACGCTGCGGGGGATAAAGCTCATGGCAGATATGGCCCCAGCTAGATCGTCCATGTCTGCATCTGGCGTCCCCTCGGTGCTGGCGTCTCCCGTCGATATGCCCGTAATCTTCTCCCCCGCCACCGCCCTTGCGCCCCTACCGCCAGCCCGAGACGGTGCCTCTTCGCTTTCTGGAGCTGTCTGGGAGACCGCAGTCGGCGGTGAGCTTCCCGACATGGTAATGCTCGCGGCCCGTCGCCTCAGGTCCTTTTTAGCAACATTGCTTGCCGACGACCTACGCCGATGCCGTTGCTGGCCGTCGCTGCCAAGCAGGGACTGCCGGCCGTCGATGCCAAACTGCGTGATCGAAAAGAAGAAGCTCTTGGGGAAATTGTGCTTGTCAATCAGATGGCGTCTTCGCTTGTCGGGCGACGCGCACTTGCGCTCACAGCCCTCCACAAAGCACGCGTACTATTCCAGGCGAACATTGTCAGCTTCGATATGATAGCATGCGAAAGAAGAAAGATGAGCGGCGCTGAAAGTGCAGCCAGGAAGGGCGGCTCACCGTGTGCTCCCCCTTGTCTCGTTTCACTGCCACAAAGGGGTCATGCCACTCGTCGCCGTGGAGCCCGAGGTAGAGAGGTGACGGGAAGTTTCGCCGGCACTCAATGCATCGGTTGAGGTGCTCCTTGTTGTAGTGGGCCTCGTACGCGTCATACGACGGAAAGTCCATCCTGTCCCGGTGCAGCAGACAGCTCATGGCCGCCTCGGCCTCGGCTTCAGGGTGTTCGGGGTCGAGGGAGAGGCTGGCAATCTTGGTGCGCGGTTGCTCCGGCTCCCCTCCGCAACCGTCTGCATAATAAGGGGCGTCAGGAGCAGGAGTGGACCGGCAGTCGGTATCGACGGAGGAGGGTGATGCGGGCGGTGAAGGCGACGGCGGTGGCGGCGGCGGTTCTTCGGGCTCTCGTGAGCGCTTCATACGGTGGTTGTGCGGAAAGAGAGTTCCGGACAACGGGCGTTCCCACTTCGAACAGTCGGCGGAGAGAATCTGAACTGTGGTTGCCGCCCGGCGTACAATCGCATAATGGCCACAGTAGTCTGGCGTTTCGAGAGAGAGATGGGGGGGGGAGGGTCACTCTGCTGCATGTGCTGGTCACCGCCTTTTGATTCGTGCAGATGCGTGCGTAGCTTGCATATGCAGGTCAACCGTCAACCGGATTCATGCGTGGCAAGGGCCGTGATTCGTGGTGGTCAGAATGGCCGTTGTGCTGGCAAGACGCATGTGCTAATCCCGGCGTCGCCTTGTCAAACATCAACAGAGGCAGACCGTGAATTCGCCGTCCCAGTTCTCAAAAGCTTTGCCGTCTTCAGGTTGTCACAATCACGTGCAGCAACTGCCCGCCTTGCACAGGAGCTTAAACAACAGGATGCTGCATCAATGCCCCACCGTAAACCGGGCTGCCCGCGCTCCATCAATCGTTTCAAACTCTCGCGATGGGTTTAGATAGCAGAGGCGGCAGAGGATGGAGGTCTGACGCCCCTCATGGCCGTTGTGAATGTTGTCAACAAACGTAATGAGACCACAAGGCTGCGATAAACAACTGCCACGTTTCTGTGGCACAGAGCCCCCTCGCAGCTTCCGTTTCTGCGCCGAGATCAGGTTGTTTTGGGGGTTGCACGTGGTCACATGACTCTCTCACGTGAACGTCATTGCTCCCGCAGGGCCCCTCGCGGCTGTCGCCCCTCCCCCGCCAAACGCGTCTGATCTTCCCCACTGCGACTTTAGAGCGAGCGGAAGGTGCGCTCGACTAGATTAATCATGGCCTGGCCCTTTCCAACGTGGTCACATGCGCCCGAAGAGCCTTTTGATGGGTTGCAGGTCTCGTGAGCGCCTATCAATCAGTTCGATCGCCATCCATCCTATCTCGGCGTAGAGTGCGATAAAGCTTCCTGTCTGCAGTTGCAAAACCGCCGACGGCACCAGCCACGCTGTCTCGGACCCGACTTCTCAACTCTCGTCTCGCTCTCTCTCTCACGTCCTTTTTGCTTTTCTTTCTCGGCTCTGTTCGAATTTCTCATCGCCTTCTCGTCTGTTTCAGCTCTCTATCTTCAGCCTCTCGGGTCATCGGCATCTCGACCTCCGAAATCTTCTAAACTCTGGTCAGATCTATGCCAGCTCTCTTTCTCCCTGCGCCCTACTCACTCTCTGCCCTCACCAGTGAAGGCCATGCCGGCTCGGACTCCGCAGGCCCCGAAATCCACGTGAACGTCTGACTTCTGACCGCGTCCCTCCGCCTTCGACGCTCTTGGCCATGTCTTCAGCCTTCTGACACGAAACTCTCTTTCACACACTCACTTTCTCTACCCCTTTCTCTCTGTCCTCGCCTCTTCCTCCTTCATTGCTCAGCTTCATCCCGTCTCGGCTCTGCTCCTCACCTGCAGCCCGACCACCGTGGCCCATGAGCCTGAACCTCTTGCAGTCGCCTGGCGCCTTTCGGCCGAGTTGAGAGGCTCTCAGTCTCTCATGATGGCGTCTCCTTCAAACCCAGAGATTGGTTTGTCTCCCTGCATCTTTGGATGTGATAAACCAAGCACCCCTGCCCCTCCACTCTGCCAATACGGCGTGCATGGCTACTCTTCTGAATGCTTACGGTGGCTTGTCGTCCTTCTCTTCTTGTGCCCTCGCCCACCTGCCACACGCCCCTGCTGCCTACCATACATGCGAGTACATCTGCGCACAGATAAAGGGCTTCAATTTGCTAACCTGCTGCATGTGTCATTGCAGATTCCCAGGCCATGTACCCAACCAACCCGCCGCCCCCGTACGAGGCGGCGATGCCTGCCCCTGCACCTGCTTGGAACCCGGCGGCTCTGCTCGACCCTCGCCATCACGCCCTGCCGACCTCTTTCTCCCCACACCAACACGCACCGCCAACGTCCACACCATCGGTGGTTGGCGGTAGCTCGCAGCTTGCACACATTGAGGGGGCCACGCAGGCGTTCCAGAAGAATGCCTACAACTCATCCACGGCAGCAAGCGCCTATGCTGCTAGTGCGGTCCCAAGCGAGCTCACCTTCCAGTTCATGGGCCCTTCTTCAGACGATGGGTATCTCTCGTCGGGTGACCAGGTCTCTGCAAGCTTTGTTGGCGGAGGGCATCTTTCAAATACGGCCCTCGGCCATGGTCTACCGTCTGGCGGCCCCGACGATGTCGTTCCGCCTCCACAAAACAGCGCCGCATACGGCGCAAACGGTGTAGCCTCCATGATCGAACGGGGCTTTCGGCTGCAAGACCGCCTGGATGTTCCGGAGCCAAAACGCCGCAAGGTGGCCCCCGACACCTTGGCAACGCCAAATCCAACTTTCCAGAGTGCCAGCAACGGGATCCTCGCTCAGGCTATCAAATCAGAGGGAGTCAAGCTGGAGGGAGTCAAGTTAGAGGGAGTCAAGTCGGGGAGAGTCAAGTCGGAGGGAGTCAAATCAGAGGGAGTCAAATCAGAGGGAGTCAAATCAGAGGGAGTCAAATCAGAGGGAGGGCAGGCAAAGGCAGCCGCCTTCGAAGATGAGAAAAGCCTGTCAAAGCAGCCGGTAACGGTCGATTTAACAGAAGGTATGCTTGCTTCCCCGGTGTTGTCTCCCCCATTTTGCATTACTGAGCTTGCACAGGAAGACGGACTAACCATGCATACTACTACCAGCAGGCGCCGAGAGTGAAACCAAGATCAAAAAGGCATACGAAGAGGTATGCTTTGGCTCGGTTCTTGGAGTGACGGTCGACTGTCACAATGTCCCCGCCCCGAAGCCTGGCAGCCAGGCCCTTTGTGGCCCAGCCTACTGGCCGGCTGTGAAAATTGTTGTACGGCGACCCGAGAACGACAAGACGCACAACATTCAAGTGCTAGACCACACACGCAAGGCTTTCGGAACCTTGGACCGGAGAGCCGCGGAATGCTTTGCACCTCTGATGGATATCGCAAAAGTCCACCTCCGCATGGAAGCAAGGATACCGACGCGGAGGAAGAACGAGGACGAAGCCATTGGCCAATCCATATCACGCTCGTACAAAACCGAAATGGTTTTGTACGGCTCGGCGTTTTTTGCAAAGGCAATAGGAAAGCGCCTCGGGAAGTACGATCTACAGCTCGTCAAACCAAACCACCACCAGGCCGGCATTCGTCTAGTCATACCGGACCAAGTTCTCTCGTCGGCCGCCAGATATGGGTCAAATGGCACAGCCGTCCCGACGAGACCCGCTGTCGCCGTCTCACATACGTCCACCTCGCCGTATCTGTCGTTATCCAGCACCCCGGTCAGGACGATGGAGGAGATACGCGCCGAGGTCTTGTCCGTCTTTGACTCCATGGCTAATGCGGAAGATTTGCCCGAACTGGATCCGGGTCCAACCGTGCTCACCTCGATGCTGCGGCACCAAAAGCAGGCACTCTATTTCATGATAAATCGAGAAAAGCCTCTAGCTGCTCAGGCCGACACCAAGCTCGCTTCGTCCATGTGGCGGATCAAAACGACACTGTCGCAGCAGCCGCTGTACTACAATGTCATCACCGGCCAGAACGAGAGCCAAGCGCCCAGCGAGACTCTCGGCGGCATTTTAGCAGACATGATGGGCCTGGGCAAGACCCTGAGTATCCTCTCCCTAATTGCAAGCACGAAGCCGCTTGCCATACAGTGGCACAGCCAGCCGCCGGTGCAGCCCAGGGCGCCAGAAAAGAAGAAGAAGCTCGGGGTGCCGCAGAGCTTCGATGCGCCCACGCCGCATGCTCTGGATCTCACGCGGTTGAAGCGGAACGGGAGGGGTACGCTGCTCGTGTGCCCCTTGAGCACCGTGACGAACTGGGAGGAGCAGATCAAGCAGCACCTCGCGCCGAATTCTCTCGAGTACCACGTTTACCACGGCCAAAATCGCATCAAGGACATTGCCAAGCTGAGCGAGTTCGACCTGGTCATCACAACGTACGGCTCGGTCTCGAGCGAGCTCACAGCGCGAAGCCGTGGAAAAGCCGGACACTACCCCCTCGAGGAGATCGGCTGGTTCCGTGTCGTGCTTGACGAGGCGCATATGATTCGCGAGCCCTCGACGCTCCAGTTCAAGGCGATCTGTCGTCTGCAGGCCAGCCGCCGGTGGGCGGTGACAGGCACGCCCGTGCAGAATCGGCTGGACGACCTCGGCTCTCTGCTGGCATTTCTGCGCCTCAAGCCCTTTGATGAGCGGACCAAGTTCAACCACTACATTGTGAATCCGTTCCGCGCGTGCGATCCCAACATCCTGACCCAGCTGCGCGTCCTCGTCGACACGATCACGCTGCGGCGTCTCAAAGACAAAATTGATCTGCCGCCACGCGAAGAGGTTATCGTCCGACTCAAGTTTTCTCCCGACGAGCAGCGCCTCTACAACTTCTTCGCCCAGAATGCCAAGGATAGGCTGCAAGTGCTGACGGGCCAGAACGAGCGCCTGCTCGGCGGCAGAACATACATCCACATCCTGCAGTCCATCCTGCGCCTGCGCCTGATCTGCGCCCACGGGCGAGACCTCCTGAGCGAGGACGACCTGAAGCTGATGCAGGGTTCGACCCTCGAGTCGGCTATCAACCTAGACGAGGACGACGACGACGCATCGGGCGAGGCGAAGGCGCCCCTGACCGAGCGGCAGGCGTACGAATATTTCGATCTGATGGTCAATTCAGACGCGGACACCTGCTGCCGCTGCAAGCGCAAGCTCGGGTACCCAGACGAAATGTCCGCGGACATCCGGTCGGAGAAGCAAGAGGACGTCATCGGCTACATCACCCCGTGCATCCACGCATACTGCCCGGACTGTGTCAAGCACTTTGCCGACGAGGAGCGCGGGCTCTCGTACAAGAGCAACCGGATTGGCACCTGCCCGCACTGCCATGCCACCGTTGTGTTTGCCTGCGCGGAAATCCGACACGACCGCGCTGATACAGAACACGACGCGCCGCTGCACCGCACCCGTGGCGGCACAGAGGCAGCAAGCAGCAGCAATGGCAGCAGAGGGACAGGCAGCGGCGGCAGCTCTCGCGGGAACGGAAACGGAAACGGCAACGGAAACGGCCACGGCCGCCAGCCGCACAGCAACAACAACAAGACGATCAACGAAGACACGTACCGGGGCCCGCACACCAAGACGCGGGCGCTTGTGGAGGAGCTGCTGCAGCTCAAGGCGCAGAGCGCGGCGCGGCCGGACGAGCCGCCGATCAAGTCGGTGGTGTTTTCGGGGTGGACGTCGCACCTGAACCTCATCCAGACGGCGCTGGCGGCGGCGGGCATCGCGTACTGCCGCCTCGACGGCAAGATGTCGCGGCTGGCGCGCACGCAGGCGATGGACACGTTCCGCGAGGACGCCGGCGTGCACGTGATCCTGGTGTCGATCATGGCGGGCGGCCTCGGCCTCAACCTGACGGCGGGCAACCACGTGTACGTGATGGAGCCGCAGTACAACCCGGCGGCCGAGGCGCAGGCCGTCGACCGCGTGCACCGGCTGGGCCAGACGCGGCCGGTGCGCACGGTGCGCTACATTATGCAGGACAGCTTCGAGGAGCGCATGCTGGACATCCAGAACCGCAAGATCAAGATGGCCAACCTGTCGATGAACCGCGAAGAGCGCACGATGAACTCCACCGACGCCGCGCGCCAGCGGCTGCAGGACCTCCGGAGCCTGTTCAAGTAGACACAGCCAGCGACCCAACCGCCTCTCCCCCCACGACCATGGCCGCGAGTTTTTTTTTCCTTTTTCTTCCTTTTCTTTCTGTCTCTTTCTCGTTGCCTTTTCGGTCTTTTTTTTCTCTCATTTCCAGAGTAGTTTCAAAGTCTCAATTCTGGTTGGGGTGTTCTTTTGGAGGCGGGGAGGCTGACCCAGGGATATTTCTTATTTGTTCGGGATGGGAGTTGATCGGTTTGGCAGCGTTGGCTTCGGAGGGGTTTCCTTTTTGTCTCTCCCGTTTCCTTTTTTTTATTTATATTGCCATTTGTCTTTTGGCCACAGTAACGACATAGCTCCAGCAACAGCACCGAGGCAAGCTGCATGGCATAGGGGAGTGCAGGGGCTTGCGCACTATTTTCATGTATTTTTGCCTTTCACGTTTTCTCTCTCGTCTGTGGCTGCTCGTTTCACAGTGGCTCTGTTCAAGATGGCGGTGCTTTGAGTTTGGCTTAAGTTTTGCTATTTGAAGGATCTGCCTTGTTGATAATGGAAAACAATTTTTTTCTCTTCTTCTTCGTGCATCGCGACAAATGAAAAGCGGCGTCATGATAATAATAACAATAAGAACTCCTTCCTCCTACCCTCGTATCGTATCTTCAGAGGAAACGCCAAGTAAATGCATACATAAAGCTAGGTGGCCTGGTACGTGAGCGACTCTCATCCACATACATCAATCATGACAGCGCAAAACTGCATCTTCCAACAAGACCGCCGCAACAACCGAGACATATCTTGCAGCCGCGAGGCCCCTCTACCCTACATAAATGTGGGGATAGGGAATAGGGCGGGCGGGTCAACCGCGATCTTGGTCGGTTGCTGATGGCGACGGTGGTGGTGAGAGTGGTGAAAATGGAGCGCCTATGCGGCGTGTGCCGTAGCAATGGGTTGCGCCGCACGTGTGACCTGCTCACCGGCGCGGACAATACGGCGGCCGGTGGAGTCGGTGACGTAGGAGACGTCCTTGCTCTCGTAGTGGGCACGCTTCCAGATCTCAACCTCGCAGCCGCCGCGCAGGACGCCGACGCGCATGGTGGACAGCAGATTGTGTGCGGCGTTGGAATGGTTATAAACACCGCCATTGAAAATTGCTGTGGCATCCTTGCCAATAGCGGAGGAGATGAGGGCCTTGCCACCAGGGTGGTCCTTGACGAAATCGGTCACGTCGTGGATGACACCCGCAATGGCAACCAGTGCCTTTCCCTCCTTCGTCTGGGCGACAAAGTCGTCCCAGTCGATGACGGGGAGCTGCTCCAGGGGGATGCCCCAGTCCAGGGTGGCACGCTTCTGGTCGAGCTTCTTCTGCATCTGCTGGAGCCGGCCCTTGTCGATTTCGTTCTGGCGGAACTGCTTGAGGTCGTAGGCAAGGCCGAGCTGCTTCCACAGCCAGATGGACCACTTGGTCGGGTCGTACTGCCACCAACTGATAGCGTTGCGGTAGTCGGACGGGAACTCGTGGTGGAAGTTGTGGTAGCCCTCGCCGAGGGTGACGAGAGCGGTGATGACGTGGTCGCGCGGCGAGTTGCGGTCGTCAAAGGGCTGGTCGCCGAGCCAGTGGGCGAGGGAGTTGACGCAGAAGGTGGCCTGCTGGACGGCAAAGGCGCGGAGAAGGCCGCCGTAGATAAAGCCACCGGCCCAGTCGCCCCAGCCGAGGCCGCAGACCAGCATGGGAAAGGCAATGGCCATGAACAGAACCGACTTGATGTAGTTCTTGTGCTGCCAGACGACAACGGCATCCTCGTTCAGGTCGGTAATGTCGGTACGGCCGATGCGCTTGGGGTTCTGCTTCATGACCATCCAGCCGACATGCGAGTAGAGAAGGCCCTTGCGGACCGAGTAGGGGTCCTTGTCGGTGTCGGTGTAGCGGTGGTGGGCACGGTGGCCGCGCGACCACCAGCGAATGGAGCCCTCGACGGACCCGGCGCCGACGGCGGCGAGGTAGATCTTGAGGGGGAGCGTGGCCTTGTAGGAGGAGTGGGCCCAGAGGCGGTGGTAGCCTGGTGCAACTGTGTCAGCGTCTGGCGCGAGAGCGGGAAAGCGGGAGAGCGGGAAAGCGGGAAAGCAGGAAAAAAAGAAGAAGAGGGAACTCACCTGCAGTAATACCCAGGCCAGTGTTGAAGTAGTACACGATGGCGAAAATGAAAGTATTCAGCCGCAGGGGTACCCAGTATGCGGCGACCATGGCGGCGAGGTGGATGAAGAGGATGAAGGTGGTGTTCAGCCAGTCGATGTGCTTGTACCAGTTCTTGAGGGTGATTGGCGTTTCCGAGATGTGAGGTTTCCGGATGTCATACTGCTTGGACCGGAGCGGCTTGAAGTCTGTGGTGCCGTCCACGGCGGGATCGGCCACGACGATGTTGGCCGCCATTGTGAAGAGGGGAGGAGGAGAGCCCCAGCCAGGAGGCGGAACGGTCGGTGAGAAAGAAAAAGAGAAGAAAAAAAAGAGGAAGAAGAGGAGAGGAAGAAGGAGGTCCAGGAGCAAAAAAAGGTTGCCCGCTGCTTCTTCTCCTTTGGCTTTAGGAAGCGAAAGCGAAAGTGAACAACAAGAACATGCACACGGACATGTAAATGAAGAGAGAAGAAACCACAGGGAGGAGACGGGGGACAGGGGGAGAGGGGGGGAGGGATAGAAGCCACGAAGAAAGGGACGAGAGAGAAGAGTCGGCAGGAATGGGAGAGATGCACTTATAGCAAAAAGTGGGAAGGAAACAGTCCGGAAAGGGGTGGGAGGCGGCGGCGGCAGGAGCAAGGGGTGTGGAGCGGGTGGGAAAGAAGGAGCGAGCAAGGCAGGCACCACCGTAAAGCCCTTGAAGCCCTTGGGGAAGAAGAGGCAGGGGCGAGGCGAGGGCAGGCGAGGAAGGGAAGGAAGGTGCCGGGTTGGGCAATTGGGGAGGACTGACCGAGGTGGGCTAACACATGGGCCGGTTTTGCCTTTTTTCTTCTTCTCGTATCCCCGTTCCTTTTCAGTGGGAAAGCACAATAAGCATATGGCTCGGCAATTCTGGCAATTGTTTCCTGTCCGTTTTCTTTTTCTGGAGGGGGGGAGCCTGGCGGGCAATGCGGACCCGGTGGCGGGATGTTGGGATTTCCTCGAACGCGGCATGGGAGGGAAGCAGCGAGTGGAGGCCAGGCAACGGAGACAGCGGAGAAATGGAAGGTGCATCCGTCGTCTTGCAAGGCGTTGTTTTTCTGTTGGTTTGGGAAAGACCGCGAACGCAAAAGGACAGGAATGCGTACAGAGCATGCAGCACGATACACATGATACGAGGAGCAGAACGACAAGCTGTGGTTCTATGGTCCTGCTGGCAGACAAACCGACTTTCTGCAGCGGCGTACTGTACAAGCAAGATACGAGGAAGATGCAATACGCAGTGCAAAGACGGTGCCTTGCCCCCTGGCTGCAAGCTGCTGGCTGCTAGCAAACGCAAACGCAAACGCACACCGTTGACCGCATTCGTGGCCCGGGACTTCATAAAGAGACAATTGCATCTCGCATTTCGAATTCACGGTTTGGCTCCCAGCCGTGACCGAGACCGCTCTCACATGTCAATTACCGGTCGACAGCATGGGCAGACATATCTGTAAAGATATCTTACACCACGCACTTGCCCCCCCCCCTCTCAATGCCCAGTTCGTGCGTCAACCCTTCTGGCTCGGCCGCCAGCGTTCGTGTTGTTGATCTTCTCGCCCTTGGAACGGTTTGTCGTTTTAGTTTTTTTTGTTGGGGTCGAGCAGTGCAGAAGTGCGCGGCAGTGAATTCTGTTGGGAACGGCGTTGGACGGATAGACGAAACAGCCGCGTGCGATTGGCCAGAGCTCTAGTGGGGTCTGGCCCCACCAACGACGTGCATACTCCGAACGAAGCGCTAGCTTTGACCTCCCTCCTGCCAACCTGCCAAGCTGCTGGTGTACGGAGTACAAGGGCGGTGACTGAAGAGCGCTAGTCGCACAATGTACTTCTCAGTAAGTACGTCGTAGTTTCCTCATTCTCCCAACTGCATTCTTCAAAGGTGCAACATTGTGTCTTGTGAATTGGCCACTTGCCAGTGGTCAAGCAAAATATGCAGAGGACGTCCACATTGAATACACGTCGTACGTCTTACGTCTCACGCCGTAGATCGACATCTGTTTAACGGGCGCGCAAGGTCTAATAGAGGAAAGATTTCGTTCCCTAAAATGGCTATAAATAATAAAGAATGACAGCCGAGCAAGGAATGGAAAGACTGAGCGTGATCGGTCGAGAACGCGGAAAAGAAAGAGACAAGCAGAAAGGGAAAAAAAAAAGAGTAAAAAAAGGGAGAAGCCTGTCTGACACGGTTTCCCAACTCACAAAAAGAATGCTCAATGGCCATATACGCCTGCAAATGATCCTCGCTCCAACACCCCACATGCTTTTTCTCTTTCCCCCCCAATCTTCCTCCCTCTCTGTCTGCCAGACGATCAGCTGTCAGACCAGAACCGCTCGTGCCAGCACGCATCCTTTTTTTGGCAGATACGTTGAGAGGGAGCGGACGAGGGAGAAGAGGGCAAAGGCAGTGCCCGGTTGCTGCCGTGCGAATGGGCTGTTCTCGCGTGTGTCGTGCAATGTCTTGGAACCCGTCCCGACAGTACATCCTCCCTTCCCAGGAGCCCGACCAGACTCTCGTTTTGTTGAACTCTCAGGCAGCCCGCCCCGGCGTCTCAAACCTTTTTAACATGTGATGTATTGTCGGTTGATGTCGCGGGACGGCAGCAAATCGAACCGTCCCCAACCCCCGAGAACAGATCTCGCCTTTCGATCTCCTCCGCGGGGGGGGGGGGGGGGGGGGGGGGGGAGCCCCCCCCCCAAAAAAAAAAAGCGGGTGGCGAGGGCACGGGGGGCGGGGGGGACAGAAACCCCCCCCC
>JADHKO010000062.1:120945-144831 GCA_019925425.1 Ophiostoma pallidulum | reverse complement strand
CGGCGCCCCCCCGCCCCCGCCCCCCCCCCCCCCCCCCCCCCCCCCCCCCCCCCCCCCCCCCCGCCCCCCCCCCCCCCGCCCCCCCCCCCACACTGTATATTAGACAAGTACGAGGAGGGGGCCGGGCCCTATATCGCTTCATTATCAAACCGAAATATAAAAGAGGTATCACCACAGAGCATGCGAAAGTACCAGGGAAAACGACCATTCTTATAGTTGCAACGTATCCCGCACTGCTTGCTGTGATTGCTAGTCGTAGATGCATCTGCATTAAGCAACCAAGAAAGAGAAACTACAGCGGATACGCCCCTCCGTCGCCGCGCTGGTCGCTGCCAGCCGACCACACACCGATGTTGTCGACGGGGTCTTTGGTATACCGGATGATCTGGCCGCGACCAAAGAGGAAGCGTGCTTTGCCGGTAATGACCCGCACGTCGTGGCCCAGCGCCCGCAGGCCAGCAATGGTCTCCTCGGGCATGCCATCCTCGACGGACACCACGGGCGCAAACACCTCGCCCTCGTCGGGCATGCCGGAGCCGACACAGATACGCGGCGCATCCAGCGCCTGCTGCGGGTTGAGGCCGCCCACGAGCTGGCCCAGCAGCGTCTGCACGTGGCCCTGCGGCTGCATGAAGCCGCCCATGACGCCAAACACCGAGAACAGCGAGCCGTCGGCCTGGTTGGTGACCAGGCCCGGGATGATTGTGTGGTAGGGCCGCTTGCGCGGGGCCAGCGCATTGGGGTGGCGCGGGTCGAGACTGAAGTTGGCGCCACGGTTCTGCAGCGAGAAGCCGCAGCCCTTGGGCACGATGCTGGTGCCGAAGCCGCCAAAGTTGGAATTGATAAACGAGATGGCGTTGCCGTCGGCGTCGGACACGGAGAAATAGACTGTGTCACTGCTCTGCCAGGCCGGCGACCGGAAGGGGGGCCCGCCGGGTGCGCCGTGCTCGAGATTGGCAGCGACTTCGGTCGGCCGGAAAAGCTTTGCCCGCTCGGCCAGGTACTCGGATGACAGCAAACCCGTAACGGGCACGTCGGCCACATTGGGGTCGGTAACGAACCAGCTGGCGTCGGCAAACGAGATGCGCAGGGCCTCGATAATGGTATGCAGGTACGGGGCCGTGTTGAAGTCGTCGGGGCCAAACTGGGGGACGGTGCCCTGCTTCTGCAGCTCCTGAATGATGCCGAGCGCCATCAGGGCGATGATGCCCTGGCCGTTGGGTGGGTGCTCCCAGATCTCGACGCCGTCCTGCGCGCTGCCGAACTTGAGCGCAATCGGCTCCACGGATTCCGACCCGGTCTCCAGGTGGTGCTGCAGGTCGGAGACGTCGAGATGGCCGCCACGGGCTTGCACCACCTCCGCAATGGCCTCTGCAATGCGCCCCGAGTAGAACCCCTTCTTGCCCTCCTCCGCCAGCGTGCGAAATGTCCGTGCCAGCGTCGGATTGTGCATGATCTCGCCGGCGCGCGGTGCACGGTAGCCATCCGGGGCGGCGGCGGGGTCCTTCTTGAGCCACTCTGCAAAGTTGGGCGATGCTGCTCGCAGGCGGCTCTCTCCTTGTTGCCACTACGCAGCTATATCAGCCGGCTTGCCAAACTCAAGCAACAAAAGACAAATGGATAAATAAACATAAAAAAGCCGTCTTGTTGGTACGGCGCCTGGGGAACACTTACAAACGTTGCCGTCAATTCGGACACGGGGTAACCCTGCTCGCCCAGCGCAATGGCCGGCGCCAGGATCTGGGAAAGGCTCAGCTTGCCACTGCCAAAGCGCTCGACAGTATCGACCCAGCCGGCCGCAGCGCCGGGCACCGTGGCAGCGTGGACGCTTGTGAGCGGGATCCTGTCGCCCGGGGACGACTCGGCGGCCAGGCCCAGGTCGGCCCGGACGCGCTCGAGCGTGTTGTTGTGGCTGGACCGGCCGGAGCCGTTGAGCGCCGAGACCTTGCCGGTCTTGGCATCATAGAACAGGCAGAACATGTCGCCACCAATGCCGGTCGAGCACGGCTCCGTCAGGTTCAAAGCGGCGGCTGCCAGTTCGTCAGCAGCCTGCAGGCTAGACAGAGGGTTTTAGAAGCAAACCGGGGGGGGGGGGAGGGGGGCAACACACCAACGGCTACGGCGGCGTCGGCGGCGTTGCCGCCGGCCTGCAGCACATCGATGCCGCACTTGGCGGCCAGCGGCTGCGAGCAGGCGACAATGCCGCGCGTGCTGTGCACAACGCTCCGGCGGCTCGGAAACTTCTGAAAGACATCCGACGACGGCGGGAACACGGAGGCGGTTTGGCGAGGCATGCTGGCGGCGGCGGTGGTGGTGGCGGTCTTGTCTCGAAAGAAAGCAGAGGCGTAATTCGGGAAGAAACGGACGGCACGCAAGAGGAGATGGCCTGCAGGGGCGCTCCGGTCTGTCTGGGTTATGCTGCTGTTGCTGTTGTCGTTGTCGCTGCGGCTCTCTGATACAGCGGCGATCGCCGGGAAGCACAACCGGGTGCCTTTTATCATTTATTAGCTCCGCCCCGCCGAGTGTACGTCCCAAACAGGCAGGCACGATGGGTCCCTCGACCAGTCGAGCGGGAAGTCGCCAGCGGCGATTACAGCGGGACTGCGGGACAGCGGCACAGCGGCACAGCGGCACAGGGAAGGAGGGGAGGAGGGAAGCGACGTCACTTTAGCTTTTATGGGGCATTGGCTGGCCGACCGAGAACAGTGCCGCGCTGGGCAGCTGGATCTGTGCGAACGGCCTCGCTGCCCGCCCCCGGATCTGCATAACTGCGTGTATTCCCGACAGTCACCGCGCTGGTTCTCGCTGGGCCGTCGCAGGAAGCCTCTGCTTGTGCTTTGGGCCGGGCATTTCGTCCCGCTACCTCCGGGCGTCCGCCCGGCGGCCTCTGTCTTGACGGCAGCGGCCTTGCAGCGGTTCTTGGCTGACCTGTGTCCAGAGACAAGGCTGTGTTGACTAGGATGCAGTTCCATGCACGCTGGAGGCCCTGTCGGCCCTGCACAGGTTCTCCTCTCCCAGAAGACGGCACCCGAGAGCCGATCTGCCAGCGCCATCGCCCATCAAAGAGCCGCCAGTCCACGCACGCGCTCCGCATGACGTCTTAGTCTCCCCGGCCCTTCGATACGATGCCTGAGGCGGCCGTCCAATTGGCTACGGCTTGGCATGACGTTCTCTACAGGACGCTGCAGGCTCGGCATGTGGCGCGCCGGAGGCTGCCAGTCTGCCCCGGACAGTCACGTGTGCCGGCATGCAACTTGGCGTCTTTACCTCTACAGCGGGAGCGGGCGCTAAAACAGCACCGGAACGGCACTAGAATTTTGCAAAACTAGGAACGAACTGTTCCTCGCACGCCTCCAACGACGAGTTTCCAGCGACAGCGGCACCCACCACCACACGCCCTCCCCGCAGACCCTTTGCATGCACCGTCATGTCTGTGGCGCCATGGGTTTGCCGGCAATGCGCAAGGACGGTGCTGGCGCGCCGTGCCGCGGGCCAATTCGGCCGCCGCTTTGCTAGCACAGGTGAGTTTTCCTCCCCCCCTCTCCCCCCCTCCTCCTCCTCGGCGTTGGGCTGCAAAGGACCCTCGACTCCCGCGTGTGGCTGCCACTGACCGCCCGACCGCCCGACTAGGCGCTGCAGGCATTGTGCCCCCCGTTCTCCTCGAGCGCGCACGGCGCATGGCGGCCGAGCACGCCCAGCTGCAGAAGAGCCTGGAGACCGAGTTTGACACGAAGGCGGCCAAGCGCGCCGGCGAAATCCAGAGCGTGGCCCAGGCGCTGGCCGAGCTGGACGAGGCGCAGCGGTCGGCCGACGAGCTGCGCGCCATGGCGGCGGCGCGCGACGAAGATGCCGAGCTGCGCCAGCTCGCGCGGGACGAGCTCGCGGCCACCGAGACGCAGCTCGACGGCCTCGCCCAGAAGCTGTCGGCGGCGCTGACCCCCAAGCACCCCTTTGGCGCCATGCCGTGCCTGCTCGAGTTCCGGCCCGGCCCGGGCGGCCTCGAGGGCCGGTTTTTCACCGACTCGCTCTTTCGCATGTACCAGAACTACTGCTCGCGCGAGGGCTACCGCGCGCGCGTCGTCAAGTATGAAAAGTCGGACGCCATCGGCGACACCGGCGCCGACGGCGAGAGCGCGCTGCAAGAGGCCGTGCTCGAGGTGCTCGACGACGGCGCCTACGACCTGTTCCGCGGCGAGGCCGGCATCCACCGCGTGCAGCGCATCCCCGCCACGGAGAAGAACGGCCGCACACACACCAGCGCCGCGGCCGTGTGGGTTCTGCCGTCGTTTCCCGAGTCGTCCTCGTCCTCGTCCTCGTCATCTGGCGGCGGCGGTGGCGGTGGCGGTGGCGGCGAGGAACCGATCAGCCACGACGACCCGGAGAGCCTCTTCTACGTCTATGCGCCGGACGTGCGCGTCGAGACCATGCGGGCGCGTGGCGCCGGCGGGCAGCACGTCAACAAGACGGAATCGGCCATCCGGCTGACCCACATTCCGACCGGCACCGTCGTGTCCATGCAGGACTCGCGGTCGCAGCACGCCAACCGCGACTCGGCCTGGAAGATCCTGCGCGCGCGCATTGCGCAGCGCCGGCGCGAGGAGCGCGAGGCCGAGGCGCGGCGCTTGCGGGACTCGGTGCTGGCCAAGTCGCAGGTGACGCGCTCGGACAAGATCCGCACCTACAACTACAGCCAGGACCGCGTGACCGACCACCGGTGCGGCCTGGACGTGCACAACCTGCCCGACGTCATGGCGGGCGGCGAGACGCTGTCGCGGGTCTTGGAGGCGGTGCGCGTGTGGCAGCGCGAGCGCGACGTCGAGGCCGTCCTCGCCGAAGAGGAGGCTGCAGCAGCGGCCGCCTCCTCGCAAAAAGCAAAGGGCAGAAGATGATGTACCAACATCCTGTATCTATGGCAAGGAGAACGATACATGTACGATTATGATGCTGAACGAAAAAAGAAAAGAGCGGGGGATAAAAATTGGGTAAACAGGCATATCTGCCGGGCATAGACAAAGTAAAGCACCGTGCTCTTCCTTTTTTGCAGAGTGCTTTGCTATTTATTTTGATTGTTACTGGTCCATCTCTGGGCCAGTTTTTGTGTGTACATGTCATACCTATGCTATCGCGACGGCTCCCGCAGCTCCAAGTCCGGCCCTCAACATTCTGCTCCCCCCCATCGCCACCGTTCTCCATATCCGTCTGCGCCGTTCCCTCGCGCTTTCAGCTTGAGCTTAGATTCATACAGTAATGTCCAAAAATACATAAACGCCGTGGTTTCCTATTGTTTCCCAACTTTTCCCCCCTTGCAATTTTGTGGCCGCGTTTGCGCCGTTGGAGCTTTTGTGTGCGCTTTTCGGAATAGAAGGGAAAAAAACTAAGCATAGAAGGCATAAAAAAGAAAAAAAGGAAGAAAAGAAGAAAAGAAAAGTAAATGGAGATGGTCTTGTTACAAGTCGCGTGCCTGGAGTTTTCAAACAGCACAAAAGCCCCTTCTGGCGAATGGCTTACTCGGGAGGACACGGAACACAGAATATCATACTGTTCGTGGTCGTCGACACCTCGTAGGAGTTGGTTGCTCGTCGTCGTCCGTGCAGGGTTGAGTGGTGGTGAACACGTGTTTCAAATGTCAGTCCGCCCCTTAGACAGCCTCAATTGCGTCCAGCTTGCCTTCCATAGCGCGGCGGCGGAGCTCCAGGACGCCGATGAGGCCTGTCTGCCGCAGTCTCTCCAAGATCATGAGCATGCCTTCACGGCTCCTGCCCAGCTGGTCTTGTGTCTTGGTGGACGCAATGGCTTCGATGCTGCGCTGGATGCCTTTCGCTCCAAGGCTGCTAATCCATCCCGAGCCAAACCATCCGGCAGTGCCCGACGACTGCGAGTCCGGGTCTTCGTCGGACTGCTGGCGTTGTTGCTTGAAGCCTTGGATTTGCTGTTGGTACCGCTGGTGCCCTTGCTCGATTCGCTCCCGGATGCGCTCGCCTAGCCGGGACCGGAAGATGACCGTGGTCTCGACACCCGTCGTGGATGTAGATGTGAGCTGCTGTGGCAGCGTAGCTAGCTGCGTTGGCAGCTGGGCTGTCTGGGTCTGGTCTGGAGGTGCCGCCGAGTATGTCTGTTTCTCGACGACAGACAGGATGCCCGTGAAATTGAGGTTTCGACTTTCGGTGCGCATCCACCCTTCGCGGATGTCGATAACACTTGTTTCCAAGATGTATGATGCCTTGTCCACTACACCACCGGTCATACTCGTCGGGAGCAGCTTGAGAACCGCCTTTGGCAGCCTTGACTTCTTCAGATGAACACGGGTGGTGTAGAGACGGCCCGTGTCCGGATCGACGTGGCTGGAGATTGTGTCCGTGCTGAGGACATGATGGGCAAAGGGATTGAGCTGCGGCGAGCAGTACCTCAAGAAAAAAGCCAACGTCACAGTCGGGAACGGGTGGGAGTAGGTGTGGTTTGTCGTATGCGTGAGGACCATTTTCGGAGCGGCGAGGGGGTTGCAGCAGTCGACAGTAGCGGGCGGACAAGAAACTGACTGGGTCGAAAACGGAAGAGACCGGTAGGAAACAGCACCGGTCAGCGGTGAGGACGGACGTCCGATAATAGTTCGTGATGAGATCCGGATCCTGGAGCTTGAAGAAACAGAGGCTCAGTAAGACCCAAACGACGACACAACCAGGCGACGAGAGGGCATGTGCGTGGTGTATAGAGCGAGGTTCGACAAAAAGGAGAAAACAGGCAATCGACCGTGATCCCTGCGAGGGTAGCGCGTGGATCAGTCGAGCGCCATAAGAAAGACACCTGCGTTGCCGAGTTCAGAGGCAGAGGCGAGAGAGAGAGAGAGAGAGAGAGAGAGAGCGAGAGAAACGAGAAAAAGAGAGACGAAATATTGAAAGGGTAGAAAATGAAAGGAAAAAAGTGGAATTAGCCGCGGGTGGGGCTCTTCTAGAACCACCCGACGATATGCAAAGAAATTCGTGGGATGGGATGCGGCGCAGCGGTTTTGATGGTTTGAGGAAGCGTGGATGAAGACAGATGGATGCAGAGGGATGCAGAGGGATGGGTAGACGAGTTGCAGTGCAAAGGGGGAGGGCGAGAGAAGGAGAGAAAACGGGCGACAAAAGAATGCAGAGATCGATGATGCGGGGGGGCAGGAACGGCACTGGCAGGCGGAAGGTGCAACCACAAACCACACGACGCACTTTCGATATTTTAGGCCGAGGAAGGTTGTCGAATCACCCTGACACAACCGCTCCTACCTCCGCTTCTCCTCCCAGCGACTCCGGGCCGTTGCCCCAAAATCCGAGCCCCTGTCAGCCGGCCAATCAGCGCCTGCCTGAACGAATTCGCCCCCAGTTCTTGGTCGCTGCTACCCCCCCCCCAAATCGCCTGAGGCACCATTCTTTGTCCCGCAAACGGTCATGCGCCCAGGCACTTCATCATGGACCGAATTCCACAGCACGTGATGCGGGGAACCACCTCCGGCGCTTCCTTTCGCCGCGTCCTTTTGGCTGAATGTGAGGTCACATGATACTAGTCGTATTGGGTTAGCGCCTATTACTAACCTCTGCTGCCGCCGCTCCCTCTCCAGTTGCCACTCCTCGCTCCCAGGCAAATCCTTTCTCTTTCCTTCTTCCTCCTTCATTTGCCTTCCTCGCCTCCTCTTCTCATTCCCCCCCTGATACGCTTTCACGCATCGCGTCCATCCTGTTTATCACCAATCCCTCTCTTTCCCCCTGGCTGCATTCGCTTCATTTGTTTCTGTTTTTGTCATTTCTTCCTAGCTGCGACCAACGCGAACCGCGATCCGCGCGCCTCACGTCCCCTTTTCCTCGAAACCCTCCTTTGGCACTCCATCGCCATCGTCGCCATCATCGATCACCGATCATCGATCATCGATCATCGGCGCGCGCCGACTGTAGCGTCCCGCTCTTCGTGAACTGAAACCGAGGTGTCGACTGCGGTGCTGCTCGTGCGCCCCGTGCTCACGCGAGTCGACATCGACGTCCTCGTACTAACAAGGCGTGAAGACAGCGTGCTTCGCTCGGGGAGACGCAAAGCCTGGCCCTCGAACAGAACACAGAATATTGCAAGGCTGCTCTTGTGGAGGAGACAACAGCGCATTCCGTATTCTTTCTCTCTCCCTTTGTGATTTTTCTTTCTTCTTTGCTGTCTATTTTAAGACGTCTCTGGGCTGCGGTGCGCCAAGAGCCTTGCTTTGTACTACTTTCTTTCTTCGTTGCTTTGTTTTCTTTCTCTTCCTTCTCGTTCACGAGTATCTTTCAAAGAATTGATTTAACCATTCCATCACCTTCTGCAAGCTGAAGCAAGAAAAAGGAAGCTGGCGAACATCTTGGACCGGGAAGAAAAAGAAAGAAAAGACTTGGAGAGAAGAAAAAATAAACCCGGGAGGAAACAATAATTATCACGTTGGACATTTTCTTTACCTTTCTCGACTATCCTTTACAGTTTCCAGCTCCCAATCGCCTCGAGGTGCCGTTGCATCACCGTCTTGTCACGTTTTATCTTCTGTTATCATCCCGACGACAACTCAGCTTCCCTCTCTCCCTCCCTTGCCCTTAACCCTCCTTCATCTATCGGAGCAAGCCTGTTGGCGTAGAGCGCCCGCTCCATATTTTCACACAACCACCTACAAGACACATCTACCACCCGAGTCACCGGAAGAATGGCATCCTCGGTGTATTTCAAGTTCAAGTCCCAGAAGGAGCCGACGCGGGTCGAGTTCGACGGCACCGGCATCTCGGTGTTTGAGCTCAAGCGAGACATTATTCTAAAGAGCGGTCTTGGAGACGGCACCGACTTTGACCTGGCAATATACACGGAGGACGGAAAAGAAGGTAAGTTGTTATTATTTTGGAAAAGGCGTTGCTTCTGTCCCCCTCCGTTGTCTTCCCTCCCTTTGCGTTGACTGACAGTGATCCTTTCCGGAATCTAGAATACGATGACGACACAACCATCATTCCGAGGTCGACAACCGTCGTTGCTCGGCGTCTGCCGCCAATGAAACCGGGTGCTGGCCGCGCTGCGAGATACGTGTCTGGCAAGATGCCCGTCAATGCCAAGAATGCCTCCCGCAGAGAGCAGACCGCAAAGGCCACGGCAAAGAGCACGTCAAACGCAATCGAGCAGATGAACAACGCCATGACCGAGGACGAGAAGCTCGCCGCAATGTTTGCTGCACAGTCTGAGCAGTGGCATGCCCAGCAGGAGGAGATGTCCCAGTAAGCGTCTCGCTTTCAATCCAAGAGAAATCACTTCAGCGTTCCCGGAACTAACAGAGAAACCCAGCCAAACTCCCATCTTCAAGGGCGGCAGCCGGCGGCCCGCAAACGTACCGGACCATGACCCGCCCAACGGCTACATTTGCTACCGCTGTGGTGAGAAGGGCCATTGGATTCAGTTGTGCCCAACAAACGACAACCCAGAGTTCGACAACCGGCCCCGGGTAAAGCGGACGACAGGCATTCCTCGGTCGTTTCTGAAAACAGTGGACAAGGCGGCTGTGCTGGCACAGGCCGCCGAGGACGATACCAAGGCACCCTCGGGCATCATGGTGAATGCCGATGGCGACTTTGTGATTGCTGAGCCAGACAAGGCTTCGTGGGAAAAGTTCCAGGCCAAGACCAAGTCAGGCGCGGCGGCCCAGGAGGTGGCCGCCTTGGCAGACAAGGAGCTCCAGGACCGTGGACTGGAATGTCCCATCGACAAGAAGTTGTTTATAGACCCAATGAAGACGCCGTGTTGTGAGAAGACGTACTGCAACGACTGCATTACCAATGCGCTAATTGAGAGCGACTTCGTCTGCCCGGGCTGCCAGTCGGAAGGCGTGCTGATCGATGATCTCAAGCCAGACGAGGCGGCCGAGCAGAACGTACAGGCCTATCAGAAAGAGAAGGAGGAGGGCCAGAAGAAGGCGGAGGCGAGTAGCAGGGAAAGCGCCAAGGCAATAGCAGACGCCTCGAAACCACCACCAGCACCCGCGTCGAACAATATACCCAGTGGGCAGCAAAAGGCAAACGCCCCAAACGGGCCGAACGCAAGCGCAGCCACAAATAGCCCACGCGGCGGTCCGGCATCCGCTGCCGCATCTGCAACCCCCGCAGCCGATGGGTCTCAAGAACCGGGCACGGAGGTCGCGTCCGTCGACGCGGCGGGTCAGCCCAGCAACAAGAAGCGGCCAGCCGACACGGAAGCCGAGAACCCCAAAATCCCCAAAGCGCCCAAGGCTATGCAGCAGCAGCACCATCAGCAACAACAAGGTGCCATGCCGATGATGGGCGGCAACATGCTAAACAACGACATGGCCGGCTTCGGCATGAACGGCATGGGGATGAACGCAATGGGCGGCATGAACGCAATGGGCGCGGGCAACATGAGCATGATGCCGTATGGCGGCATGCCGATGGCGAACTACGGCATGGGCACGGGCACCGGCACAGGCAGTGGCAACATGGGCGCCATGGCCAACATGGGCACCATGGGCGCCATGGGAGGCATGGCCAACATGGGAGGCATGGGCATGATGAACCCGATGATGGGTATGAATGGCATGAGTGGCATGCCTGGCATGCCCGGCGTGAACGGCATGGGCGGCATGAATGGCATGAACGGCATGAACGGCATGAACGGCGGCACCAACGGCTACAACAGCTACAATGGCTACAATGGCTACAATGGGGGCTACAACAACAATAGCAACAACAACAGCAATGGCGGCGGTGGTTACGGCAGAGGTGGCAACAACTACCAGCAGGGCTGGGGCTACAACAACATGAACCGCGGCGGCGGCGGATACAACAATGGCGGAGGCGGCGGTTACAACCAGCAGCAGCGGTACAACAACAACATCAACAACAGCTTCCAGCAGGGCCAGAGCCAGGGCCAGAACTTCAACAACCAGGGCAGCATGCAGATGGACAATGGCAACAACGGTGGCGCAGAGGACGATGCCTACTTCCGGAAACCTGTCAACCCCAACCGCCATTTCAACAAGCCGAAACGCGTGCGGCCCAGTGACTACCGCGAGCTGTGAGAGGAACCACGAACCACAAGAGCCAAAAGGCGGCTCCTAGCTCGGCTCTGCTACTCGATGATCCTGCCGACCTGCGCTCAACAAGAGATTTCGAGGCCGGGTGGGTGATAATACCCCGGAGGACAATCCGGCATTGTACATATGTCGCCCTGTACATACGCGTCCTGTGAATCACAGACCCTGGGAGACGGACAAGATCTCCTTCAGAGGCATACTCTCCTTTCTTTCATTGTGTTGGCTTGTCTGGTCTGGCCTTTGCTGTCTTTTATTTTTTGTTCCTTACTCTTCCCCTTGTTTTTGTTTGTTGTTCTGGGTTTTGGGGTGTTTGTTTAATCAGGGAGGGACAGAGCAGCACGGCGTTGTTGTGAGAGAGACGGAACTAGATAAAGCATTAGAACAGAAAAAAAATCTGCAAAAACCTGTCCACAGCAAAACGAGCCACCTTGGAACTGACCGTGAAGTGTTGTTGAACTCGGAAGAGTTCAGCGAAAAAGGAGGGAGGACCGGTGTACAGTATGTCTGGACTGTGTGTACACTGTACCGGCCATTCTGGCCGAATCGACTCCACACAGAGGCGCAACATCGCCGGGGTTTTTTTCACCTCTTCGGTTAACGAAGCACCGGGGGCGCCGACAACCCAACGAACGACACCAGTTTCTTCGTTGGTTCTCTGTTTGTTTCTTTTCCTCATCTCTTCTCCAGTGCACACCCTCCCCACCCCCCCTTCCAATGCGGCCAACCACGCGCCTCCTGGCATCGGCGGCCAGCACAAAGGGAGCCGGCCTGCGTCCGCTGCCGATGGCCCTGCTGCCGCCCATCCCGCTGTACCGGCGGCTGCTGCGGGCGCACCGCAAGTTCCTACCATCGGACATGCGCGTGCTGGGCGACGAGTACATCAAGGCTGAGTTCCGGGCGCACCGCAAGGTGGACAACCCAGCCCACCTGGTGCGTGGATCTTTCTGTCTCTTTCTTTCTTTCTTTCTTTCTTTCTTTCTTTCTTTCTTTCTTTCTTTCTTTCTTTCTTTCTTTCTTTCTTTCTCCTCCCCTTCTGACACAGCATAGATCGGCTTCCTTACGGAGTGGCAACTGTACGCACAGAAAATCGAGGGTGATATGTGGGTGGGCGAGAAGCTGGACCCCGTCAAGGTGGCCAAGATGAATGGTAAGCGCACCTCTCCCAGCAAAAAAAGAAAAAAAAGGCATCCGTCCCGTAACAAAACATTTGCGTGCCGCCGCAGAGGCGGGGGCGTTCGTCTAACTCGGGTGGGACAAAGACCAGCAGGTTGGCCAGCTCTATGAGTTGATGATGGCAATAAAGAATCTTCGTGAGGGCGGCGACAACGACCCGGACGGCGGCAAGGGCCCGGCATGATACACTCGGCTCGCGGCAGACCACGCCTTTCTTGGCGTCTGTTGCTTTTGTGTCCCTGATTATTTTATTTGAAAAAAAAGCAAATCTCTCTCTAGAATCTCACCATGTACGATAGGGGTATATATTTGTCCATGTGAAAACGAAAGCCAATGGATGTACAGAAACCTTGGTAATGAGCACTATTTCTATAAAACGATCATGCAAACATGTAAATTGGCTGGCAGGGGTTCCGGGGGGGGGGGGGGGGTCATAATTGTTGCGCCCTCAATGCTTCCACGATCCAGTCACTCTGGATTGCGCTGACCTTGCGCGCATAATTCTTTGTCGTAAAGACCTGCTCCAGGTACATAATGGCCTCCGTCTTGCGACCGTGCATCACGCTGGACGGGTGGATGGCCACCACGTGTTTGCCCTCCGTCGTCACGTAGCTGCCGTCGGGCGCCAGCATGGCCGTCTTCAGCACAAACCCGCTCAGGAAGCACCGCAGCAGCGCGTCGGTGCGGTCGGGCGCCAGCGGCACAAAATCCTCGGTCTGCGCGTCGGCTGTCGTGGGCACGTCCTCGGCGGCCAGCAGCTTCTGGCGAATGCATATGCTGCGCAGCTGCCGCCGGATGTTGATTGCCTGCCGCATGTTGCGGAGGTTGATGCGCCGCTGCTGGCACCACGCCTTCCACTGGGTGCTCCTCTCGCCGACCAGCCGCTGCATCGTCGTCAGGTACGTCAGCAGGTCGCCTTCGCGCCGGAACAGCTCCTTGCGGAACTCCTCGACGTCGTCGCGGTCCTGCTCCGACTGCAGCCGGAGGAAAATGTCGTCGCCCGCCGTCAGGCACGCAATGATGTCGATGGCCTCGAGCAGCACGCCCGCCTCCGCCGCATCCAGCAGCACGCGGCCAAAGGGTGCCGACACGGGCAGCAGCGCCATGGTCCGGCCCTGCTCGGTAATGCTGACGTCGTCGGCCAGGGCGCCCAGGCGGCGGAGCTGGACGAGCGACTTTTCCATCAGATCCTCGTCGGGCTCGTCCATGAGCGGGAACGTGAACGTGTTGTCGATGCCCCGCGCCTTCATCGTCAGGACAGCGCCCAGGATGTCGATGCGCAGGATTTCGGGAAGCTCCACGGCCGCTAGCTCGTGATCAAAGGCGTCCTCGCTGTACAGGCGAAAGCACTTGCCGGGGCCCTCACGGCCGGCACGGCCGGCCCGCTGAATGGCCGACGACTTTGCAATGGGCTTCGCCAGCAGCGACTCCAGCCCCAGGCGGGCGCGGAACATCTTGACCTTGGCCTTGCCGTTGTCGACGACATACCGCACACCAGGAACGGTGACCGAGGTCTCGGCGATGTTGGTGGCCAAGACCACCTTGCGCGTAAAGGGCCGGCTCGCCGGCTGGAACGCCTTGTTCTGCGCCTCGATGGACAGCTGGCCGTACAGCGGGCAGATCTCGATGTGCGGCACATTCGACGCGAGGGTGGCGGCACGCTCTTCGATGAGGCGCTTCGCCGCGTCAATCTCCTCCTGTCCAGAGAGGAAACACAAAACGTCGCCAGGAAGGGGCTCCTGGATGTGGATCTGGAACACCACTTTGACCAGCGCCTCGAGGATGTCATCAACCGGCGCTGGTGTGTGGATCAGCTCAACAGGGAACTGCCGGCCCGGGATGTAGAGGACGTCGACCTTGGACGGCCGGGCTTTGACTGTGACGTTGGCATCCGTGTAGCTCGTGAAAAAGTCTCGAATCTTGTCGACGTCAGCCGTCGCAGACATCACAACCATCTTGAGTGGCCGATTACCACGCTGCCGCTTTTGGGCCTCGCTGTTGCCGTTGCTGTTGCTGTCGCTGTCCACGCCTGCGACGGCCTTGCTTCCGCCGCCGCCGCCAGACTGCAGAATCTGCCGCAAGAAGCCGAGCAGCAGGTCTGCATCGACGCTGCGCTCGTGCACCTCGTCCACGATAATGGTGCTGTACTGCCGCAGGCCGGGGTCGCGCACCATCTCCTGCAGCAGCATGCCCTCCGTGAGGAACTTGATCTTGGTGCCGCGCGGCACCTTGTGGTCGAACCGCACCGAGTAGCCGACGCGGCCCCAGGCGTTTGGGTCGTTCGTGTCGAGGCCGGCCAGGGGCGTGCCCATCTCGCGCGCGACACGGTTGGCCAGCGTCGTGGCGGCCACACGTCTCGGCTGCGTAATGGCAACGAGGCCGGTACACCACGGCTCTGTGCAGAGGTACTGGGGCACCTGCGTACTCTTGCCGGACCCTGTCTCGCCGACGAGGATGAGCACGTCGCTCGCCCCGAGCGCCTCGCGGATCGCATTGCGGCTCTCCCAGATCGGCAGCGCCTTGCGCGCCGCAAAGAGAGACGGGTCGCCGGTCATCGCGTCATTGTCGCGGCGGCGGTGGCGGTCCCCGGCCGAGCTGCCCTGCCGTCGCTCGCCGGTGCGGCGTCGTTTTCGATCCGAGGACGGCCAGGCCGCGTCAGCATCCGCTACGCCGCCGGCTGCTGTGTCGTCTTCAGCGGCAGATGCTGCTTCGACCGGCGGCACGGCGCTCGCATCCGGCACGGCCCCCGGACCCGGCTCCGGCTCGCCAGCACCGGATGCTGGTTGGTCGTCGGCCTCTGCCTTTTTCGGTGTGCCGTTCAGGAAGAAGTCAAGGTCAATGTAGCCGTTTCCGACTTTGTAGAGGTGCTTGCTCTTCTGTTCGGCCTTTCGCCTCCTCGACTTTGGCGCGCTTGCCATTGTGTGGGCGCAGGGGGTTACCGATCTCTGTTGCGCTGATGGCGATTTGCTGCCGATGCAGTCTGAAATTTCTGGCGGGATAGGATGCCCAAAGCGGAAAGCAAACGAAAAGCGTGAGAAAAAGGCAGTCACGTGACACTCAGCCTCGCTACTTTACAGAATCAAGGTGCCGGTGAGGAGGTACCTTTTGTACGGATTAAAGTAACAAAATAAAAAGGTTGCGAAAAAGACGAAAAAGAAACCTTTACCGGATTTGGTTTTAGTGAGAGAATCACTGCCGTGTGGTGGCGTGCTTCGTTGCTGCTGGCTGCTGCTACCAGGTATTACCTCGACGGTCGTTGAACGACTTCGACATGCCGAGAGCGAATCTCACAAGACACAATTGGTTGGGTACGGAGCAAGTGAGTGCAGAGTAACACACTGTTTGATGCTATGGAAGCTCGGCAAACCCGTCTCTTTAACAAATAAATCAAAATATGAGTCCAAACAATGAAGCGGTCCGACCCCGTCCTCTCTTTCCTTTCTGCTGCTGTCCTCGCCTGTCTCGTCGCTTGCCTCCCCTTACCGGCCCTTCTCGATTCTTTCCAGTCTGTACCGGTTGGCGCGGACCTGGTCGTCGACGTTGTCGCTCTGTATACAGTGTTAGCTTCCTGTGGAGATGGCAGAGTTGGAACGGCCTCTGGGCCGAGGACAAGCCGTACCTTTTGGGCAATTCTGTCAATGTGCTCCAGATCCTCCGTCGCAAACTCGTTCATCGCCCGCGCTGTCAGGTTGAGGGTGCCGACGGCGTTTGCGAGGAGACCCATCTTGTTGTCAATCTGCCTCTCCTTCTCGATATCTTCCTCGTCGTCATCCTCGAGGTTGAACTTGCTGGAGACGCCGGTCTTGGTCTGGCCGAGGCGCCGGCCGCTGTCGATGGATTTGTCCAGCTTGTCAAAGTTGCTCTCTGCTTCGCGGTTGCTCAGGTACGCCAGCCGGCGGGTCTCCTCACGCTGCTCCCGCTCGGCTCGGTGCTCGTCGAGAGCGTTCTGCGCCTGGGCAGCCGCCCGCTGCTTCGACGTGAACGGGTTGTTGACCTTGACGGCAAACATGCTCCGGTTGTAGTGCTTCAGCTCAGCCGCGCGGTGCTCGGCGATCTTGTTGTGGTTGGCTGCGACGTCGAGGTTGCTCTCGACGTTGAGCAGGCGGTCGCGCTGGTTGTACATCCGAGCCATGGTCGAGCGCGCCGTTTCGATGCTCTGGTTGGCAATCATCAGGGACCGGTCGAGGCTCTGGTCCGTCTCGTTTCGCAGGTACCTGGTCTCCTGGTTCATCCGCTTCACATCTTCGTCTTCCTGCTCTTCGGCCGTCAACTCGCGTTTGTCGCCGTAGCCATCGGCGCCGTCCGCGTCGCCACCTGCGCCACTGCTGCCGTAGCCCTTGTCGATATCGTATCCTGGGTTCTGCGGGCGCTGGGCCGCGTACTTCTGTGGCGCGTCGCCAAAGAGGGCCTGTCTGTCGGGATCGCCGCCTTCATCATTGCCGCCCATGCCGCCATATCCACCCCGTCGGGCACTCAGTCTGCCTCCGGCGCCTCCGGATCCTGGGCCGTCGGAATCAGCAGTGCTCCTGTAAGTTGGGGGCCGTCCAAGGGGGGGTCCACTACCATAAGACGGGGGGTTGTCGTATCTGTTGCTTCCATAGCCGCCTTGTGCGCCATAGCCCCCAGAACTGTAGCCGCTGCTCTGCTGGCTGGGCTCGTTGTTCGGCGGGGGGCCCCCGTAGGACTGAGGGGCAACGTTGTTGGGCGGCGGGCCTCCGTACGATGCCGGCTGCTCGACTGCACCCCCGCGGGGTGGCGGGCCACCACCTGCTCGAGAGCCAGGGCCGCTGGGCAAGCCAGGCCGTCCGGCTCGGGGTCCCGGTGGCAGTCCCATGCCAGCTTGTGTTTTCTGCAGGGAAGTCATCGGGGCGCTGTACGGGTCGCTCTGCTGGCTCTGTTGTGCGTACGGATTGTCGCCCTGCTTGTTGTTGCTGCTGCCTTTTTTCCGACTGAACAGACTGGCTTTGTTGCCGTCCTCGTCCTCTTTGGAAAAGCCAAACCGGTGCATCGCGACGATGACGGGAAGAGACGACGGGGATGATGGTGTTCTATTAAGAAGAATCGGGGTTCCTCTCGTCCTGAAAGATCGACGGGGTAATAGGGGGTTGTGTGCGCAGACGAGAGCGCAGAATGCGGAAGCGGCACGAAGCAGAGGCGGAATAAAAGGAAAGACGGAAGATGAGCGGTGCGCGATGCGATGCGTCTGACTTGCGTTTCGCCACAGCACAATGGTTTCGGATGGGAGTGGCCCAACACACAGCGTCGGGTGGTGAAAGGGGACGGAGGCGGTCATCCGGCCGCATCTTTAAGGGCGGTCCCACCACCAACAGCGGGCGGCCAATCTCGCTCTGCAACACAGCCCCGCGCCACCAGAGACGCTAGTGCCTGCAGACAAAAATAGCTGGCCTGGCCAGGCCAGGTGGCGCCAAACCTTGATGCCTAGGCGCACTCAGCTCTCTTCTGTGGCTGCTTTGTGCCCTAAGACTTCAGCCGTTCTTGCTGGACGGGAATCAGGAACACAAAATGCGTGACCCGTTCCTTCCCTTCTGGGGCTCTTGCACAAACGGGAAGGTGCTCCGCGGGCTGACCTCTTGCCGTCGCTGCTGCTCTGTCGGCGTTTCGCGAGACCGGTTTCTCCGTGCCATTGCCGGCACGGCTGCGAAGCACAAAGCAGGACCCGCAGCGGCGTGCGGCCTGGCCTGGCCAGCCATCGAACACAAGGAGCCATCTAGCCTTGCGGGAAATCCGTCTTTGCCGCTTGAGTCGGCTCTCCTTGACTCAGAGCATTTCCCGGTGAGGCTTCGGAGGCTTCCGTTATGATTATGTGGAATCCGAATTCGGCAGGGCCCTCTGCAAGCCTCGTTCGCTCTTTCTCCCATCTCCAGCCCAACGGCCAGCCGCGCCGGAAATGGGGAAGGAGTCACCGACTTGCAGCCGCTTTAGTTAGGAGGGGCTGCCTAGTCCTGTCTGCCCACCGCGTCCCGGCACTAAAAGCTGTGGCATCTCTCTGTCTTTGTGCCTCCTGCATTTTCCTATTACAACCTCCTCTGTCTCTCTGTTGACGTGTTGCAATGCCCGCCTCTGCGTCCGCTCGCGCTTGACCTATATTATACACGCCCTCTTAAGAGCACCGAGTCGAGCACGTTTCGTCCCAACAGCTCCATACCAACACGCGCTTTGAAAGCCAAGATGCTGCCCCAAATAGCTCAAATAGCTCAAACTGCTCAGTTCTTGGTCTCTTTGTCTTCGTTACGGCAGCGCATATTATCGTTACCAAATTAGAGTCCACACGCGCCGCCTGTTTCTCTGAGCTGTTTCTCTGAGCTGCCGTTCTCTCTCGCACCCCAAAAGCCAGACTCTGGGAGCGAGGCAGTCGACGAGCTGGGGGTGGCCGGATGTCTGTCTTCACCTATGACCCAAACCCTCCACGGGTCTCGTCCCCATGGCTGCAGCCGAGGAACTCGGGAGAGCCCAGCGCTGCCAGCTACTTGTCCGTGCTGGGCTCGACCTCGGAGGAGCAGCCTGTCGCACAAAGCCTGCTGTCTGAGTATGGCGCGACGAGACTTCCGCCCGAGCCCCAAGAAGGCCCTGTCGAGTATAAGCTGCACTTGCTGTTGCGCCCACGGCGGGCCTACAGGTTTGTGCCGCCCTCCGCATCGCAGCAGACAAAGATCACCGCGGACCCAAAGTTTCTCCAGAAAGCCCGCGTCTCTGGGTCTGCCACCGCCGCCCAGACACGGCAAGATCGATGCCAGCACCTCACGACTCAGCTTCTGTGGAGACTGCGCCAGTCATCTCCCTACCATGCGTCCGTTGCCCACCAGGACATAGTCCTGCCACATCTGCCTGAAGACTCGGCCCTTGCAGAGCTGCCCATGACGCTGGGAAAACTGGCGCCGGGCCTGGAGGAGTCCAGGGGGGCCTTGTACGAGATCGGCGTGGCTGACGACGGGACTCTTGTCGGAATCACCAAAGACGAGCTAGACCAGAGCATCGCGACTTTGCGCTGGATGGCATCGAATCTCGGATGCGTGTCAGAGGTGATGCGGATTGTCGATGTCGGCGAGTGTGAATGGACCCAGGATGGCGTTACGCCGGACGAACCGGCCCCCTCTTCTTCTGCACATGCCGGCGGAGCCAATGCTGCAAACACGGAGGCAACACAAAGGGACAAACTATGGGTAGCAGAGGTGTTTGTCAGACCGTACTTGAACTCCACAGAAGCAAGTCCCATGCCGACAGACACAAGCTTGCAGGGAAACTCTGACAGCAGGAGAGCAGACGGGCTTTCCTCCACGCTGGGGACCGCGACTCCCGACCAGCTCAGAGTGACTTTGACTGGCCCGACAGGATCCGGCAAGTCGACTCTGCTCGGAACGCTGTCAACCGGCACGCTCGATGACGGACACGGAAAAAGCCGTCTTAATTCCTTAAAACACCGCCATGAGATGGCTTCGGGGCTGACCAGCACGGTTACACAAGAACTTGTTGGCTACAGCGCCGGGGCCATTGTGAACTACGCAAATCCCAACATCGAGTCGTGGATCGGCATACACGACTATACAAAAAGCGGCCGCCTTGTCTTTATATCCGACTCTGCCGGCCACCCTCGCTTTCGGAGAACGACGCTTCGCGGTCTGATCGGATGGTCGCCGCACTGGACAATGCTGTGTCTCAGCACCATCCCCGAGAGTACGGGTGGGATTCCCGGAGAAGCAGCCACTGTTGGCAGCTCAGCGGTGATGTCCGATCCAGGAACGGGCCCGAGCAGTGTCTCCTTGGCCAAGGCTCATCTTGACCTATGCCTCAAGCTTGATCTCCCACTGGTCATCATCCTAACAAAGTCAGATCTCTTGAACAAGGAGTCCCTGAAGCGAACACTTGTTCCCATTTGGACTGCTGTGAAAAACGCCGGGCGAACACCACATCTGCTGCAGTCCAAGAAGAAGCTCCCGGAGGACGCGCGCTCTATCTCACCCGCAGATGCCCAGGCCATAGAGCGGGTTCTATCGCATGTGCACGAAACTGGGGATTACCGAGCAACCGTTCCCGTCATTTTGTCGAGCGCAGTGAATGGGGACGGCATTGGGTTGGTCCATGCACTTTTGCGTGCCCTTCCGCTTCCCCCGAAACCCACGGCGCGCGACTACATTGGCATGGCGCTCAATCCAGAGCAGCCCGAGGCGCTCTTCCATGTCGAGGATCGGTTCAGCCGCCCAGTATCATATGCCTCGTCGGGTTTTGGGCACATAGCTGACCCGGGTTATGTGTTGTCAGGGTATCTCCGTTTTGGAAGGCTGTCTGTGGGTGATAAGGTGGTGATTGGGCCGTTCCCATCTGAGGAAGATGGGACTGGATCTGGGTTGGAAGACGATCGAACAGCATCCCCCAGCCACAACAGCCTGTCGTCATCGCATCCGTCGTCGTCTGAGCTTGCGCGGCTTGCCACCAAGAATGCCATATCCGCATCGGCTCTAAAAGGCGAATGGCATGATGCGCACATTGTCAGCATCCGCAACCTGCGCCTCCCAGTTCAAACGCTTGACGCCGACCAAGTGGGTACGATTGGGCTGGTTGTCGACACTATGCGGTATGATAAGCAGGACGACCATGATTTCAAAAACGGCAACGCTTTGTCCTCGCACCGTCTGCCGCCGTCCGCACTGAACCCTCGGCGAGGCATGGTCGTTGCGGTGCCCAACAAGCACATGCTGAAAAGTGGACTCCAGCTGCAGGCGGCTAGCGGCTTGACGGCATTCTTCGGTGATGTCAATATCGGCCTGCTAGGAATAGGCACACCGGTCACCTTTTATGTTGCTAGCATTCGGGCACAAGCCAGGGTGACAAAGGTGTGGAGCACGGCGCCTACAGACGTTTTGGCCGCCAGTGCGTCGGGAGACGGACAACTTGGCCGCGGAGAACCCACGGAGGACGACTTCTTTGGCCTCGAGGCAGCCGACGAGGCCGGCAAGGACAGCAGGGCGTCTTCGAGCCACGGTTACAGTGTCCGGCTGGAGCTTCTGTTTGGGCGCGAGTGGATCGAACTGGGATCGAAGATTGTGATTCTCGAAGGCGCAAGTCGGGAAGGATCTGTGCTCGACGGATTTGTCGGCAAGGTGGTCGAGATTGCGGATTGAGTGATCCGTCGTCTAGACTGTATTTTTTTGGATTAGAACCCCATTTTCTCACCTCTGCCATTGTTGCGATGAGAGGTTGTTTTGTTTATAATATTTATGCCTTTGTTATCTAGCGGAATGTTAGGAAAGATACCGTTGCGTCTCAGTCTCTCTCGGTTTTACAGCGTCAGCTTCGGTGTGTACTCGCACTTGGCTTAGAGACGTATTATATTTTTAGACATGAGTGTTATCGTCCACAAAGAAAGTGCATGTTATGCGGAAATGAAACATGTATCAAGACGGCTTTTGTAAACTGTCGTCCCGCAAAACCCAAAAGCCGCCAGAGTATTGAACGCCGTAATGCAGAATGATCGCTCTTGTTCCCCCCTTTAGCATCCCCGCCTTCCACCCCCGCCCCTATGCCTTATGCGCTATGCCCTCACAACGCCATAGAACAACGTCCAGGTCAAGATGAAGCCTGCCAGCCCATTCATGAGGCCGCCGGTCCAGAAATCGACCGGGCTGCGGAAGAAGGCGCCGGTGTCGAGCGTGTTGACGGACTTCCCAGCGCGGCGCAGATCCATCGAGGCGGAAACGACGCGGAAGGCAAAGAACATGGCCGTCGTGATCAGGGAGAAGGCAATGTAGAAGAGGAAGCCGACGTAGGACTCGAGGCCGAGGACGCCGGCGCCAACGCCAAAGAGTGAGGCGCTCAGAGTCTGGAGGTTGGTGAGCGTCTGCGACTGCGAGTTAGTAACGGGCGCGCGGCGTGGCCAGCAAGCCATTTCCCTCCTCCTTATCATCCTCTCCCACGCTGCCTCCTGTCGCCTCGTCTGCCACTGCCGCCACCACTGCCTACCCGAGTGTTGTGCACAATTGACTCCTGCACCAGAGGATCGATCTGGAAGTCACGTTCGGTCGGCATCGTGGGCGTCTGGAGCTGCTCGAGCAGCGTCGTAGAATGGGGGGACGGAGACGAAGAGGGGGGTCGGTGGGCGTCGATGTCGGTGTCGGCTTCGATGCCGATGACGATGACGATGACGATGACGATGGCGGTGTCTATGTGGTTCCGGGTGGCCTCCTTCGATTTGATTGATGGCCGGTTTTGCAGATGTGGTTTGTGATGCGCGGTGCAGCCACAGGACGCACAAGCGCTGATTGGCCGGACCTGGCCAAGGCCAGATCGGGTGACCCACTCCAGTGACATTAGAACGATTTGCGACTAGCGCCGTCTGAACAGCTGCGGTCTCTCGCTGGAGAATGCCTGATGGTGGCAGGATCTCCTATTTCTGTCGCCCCCGTACGGAGTACAGTGGCCAGGCCCACCCCCTGCGGCGCAGTATTTTCGGGGGGCCTTAATCTGCGCGACATGGGCGTTCCTTTCCCAGAACGTAATTTGGCGATGCTGTCTGTTCATTTCCCCAAGGAAGGCGGCCGAAACAGAAAAAGCAAACTAACAAGTAAACAGCAACTACGGAGTACGGAGGAAGGCGCTCCAGTTTATTTCGTTCTCAAAACAAAAAGGAAAGAAGGACCCGCGGAACTGTCAACAACGTGGTTGCTCTTTCTCGCGCGGCCTCCTTTTCCGAACGTGCCTCCTCCAAGACCAAACAACCAAACAACACGATCCCACGCACACACGAAACTAACGCCCAACCACCACATCGCCGTCCTGCCGTCCTGCCTTCCTGCTTCCTGCACGCCTAGCCAACCTGTCACATGGCACCGCCGTAGCCTCCGCACGTCAACGCCATCCAACCAACTTCCCAAGCGCCCTCCGTCCCTTCTCGCCTTGCTAAGGAAGAGCCTTTGTCCCTCCTTTTGTTCTTTGTGCGGGCGTCTGTCGTTACGCCGTTATCGCGTGGCCCTTTTCTGCTCTCAGCAAAAGATGCGCGGCCAACGCAGCTGACCCCCATCCATGGAGACTGTGATATTTGACCAGACACCGCTCGCCGAGTATCTTCGAGGTAATATTCTATTCCTCTAGATCTCTTGTTTTCTTCTCTCCCATGCGCCTCCCCCCCCCCCCCTCCGCACCCCCGTATGCCAGCAACCGCGTCGAAATGCCACGTCGAATCGCACGTCCTGACCGAATACCTGTGGTGGTAGACGAAGGAGAAGACGAGCCCACGGACTGGGTGCCGGCGACGACGCGCTCGTCGTCTGCCGCCGACCTCTTCGCCGAGACAGATGCCGAGTCCCACGATGCAGCAAGCACAGCGCTCCCCGTCACGCCCGATCAGCGCCAACTTCGACAACGAAACAAGCCGGCCGAAGAGCGCCAGAATGGAGTCGACACGCCTCCGCCCAGCCCGCCCTCTCCCATGTTCGCACCAGTCGGCCGGCCGATGGTGAGGAAGCGCTTCCGTAACAAGATCCCAAACCCGCTCCGTGTCGACGTGCAGCGCGGCACGTCGCTCTCGCTCTCGTCGTCGATCAACAACCGGTACTCCGTATGCGCCGCGGGGGGGGGGGGGGGGGGGGGGCGCGCCGCGGGGGGGGGGGGGGGGGCGGGGGGGGGGGGGGGCC
>JADHKO010000062.1:0-120935 GCA_019925425.1 Ophiostoma pallidulum | reverse complement strand
GCGCGCCGGGGCGCCGGCGCCGTGGCGGAGACAACCCCCGGGGGGGGGGCGGGGCGCGGGCCCCCCCCCCCCCCCCCCCGTTCCTCCTTACGTGCCGTGCTGCAGTTTTATGAAAAGCACGCAGCTAACCATAACCATGGGTATTTTGCTGGACAGAGAGCCGTCGCGACGACCATCAGCCGCGCAGACAACGCACAGTTTGTCGAAAAGTTCCGCTACACCATCATCACATCACATCTCCTCGGCGGCGCGGCCCTGGGCCGGCACCAACAACAACAACCACAACCTACCCCTCGTCCTGGCAGCAGCAATGGCCACGACACCAGCGAACAGCTGCAAGACGCTCTCGACGCGCAGGTCCCAACACCAACGGGCCTCGTGGTCGCCGTTACCAGTGCGTTTGTGCTGGCGTGGGCCATCCGTTGGGTATACCTTGGCGGGATCGCCCACCTCACAAAAAAGCGTTTCTTCTTTGCCGTGGTCTTCCTCGCCGCCGTCGTCATAGTGGGCAATGCCTACATTCGACAGCAGTGGCTGCGCTACGTTCGACAGTCGGCTCTGACAGAGGTTAGAGCCTTTGTCACACGGTCGCACGACTTTGACAGCGCCGCCAGCGCTTCCATTGCGTTCATCAAGGAGGTAGAGCTTGTTTCTCGAGGCTACAGAATGTGAGTTGAGCCTTTTCCGTCCTTTTTTTTCCGTTTCTTGACTTTTCTTGGTGGCTGGCGGCATGGAATGCCACCAACTTAAACATCCGCATTCCAGGAGGCTTTGGTCTTATCTGTTCTAACTGTCTTTTTTTCTTCTTTTTTTTTCTAACTTCATTCCAGAAGCTCGCCTTTACCCCCGATTAGCCGCATGGACGACCGAAGCCAGTCCAGGCGCTGCGTGCGTCTTCGAAAGGCGGTCCGCAGTTTTTTTGCGGATGCTCTACCAAAGTTTATCCAAACGGCCAACGTTGTCAAGGGTTTTGCAGAACAGCTTGACCTCGAAATGTACTACCACATCCATGATGTTACCGACTTTGACATGTCGGATGCCATGCAAGGATTTTCCGAGGCCGAGTTCGACGACGGCGACTCTATCCGGACACTCAGTATCCTGACAGCGAGATTCCACACCGTTCGCAAGATATTTCTGTGCGCGCTGCTCGCACTCGAGGCAAACGGTGAAGAGTCGGACTTTTTGCGATGGACAACTGCAGTGGAGGGTCTTCGTACGCTTAACGAAACCACGGGACTCGGCTACGAGCGGTTTCGCAACCTTCTCAGCGAGGCGGAGACGTTTCCACAGTTTGCAACGCCGAAAGCACCTCTGTCTCCGGGCCGCGAGAGGTGGCGTTCGCAGCTGGGCAAGCTCAACTCCTTGTCTACTGGCATCCGAGGCTTACAGGCGAAGCTGGCCCTTCTGCGCGAGGAGTCGGAGCGCACGCTCAACGAGGCCGACGACATCTCGCAGCTGGGTCCGAACCTTCTGGCCCAGTACGAGTCGATCGGGCAGGATCTGAAGGTGCTTACACAAGCCTGGGAGGAAGGAAGGTCGGCGCTGGCGTCGGGCATCGACCGTAACGAGAAGAGGCTGTCGTCGATCAGTGCCCTTCTTTCCCCCGCCCTCTCCCTCAGCGGACTGACCACGGTCGACGAAGACACGATCGGCGGTGGCGGCACGGCAGAAGATGCACTGCGGGCGCTGACCGGCGGGTCCCCCCTAGGCGGGAGCACTGTGGGCGACCCCGACGAAGAAGTCGTATTTGAAGCCGTGTCGCTGCCGCCCCTGGCAAAGCGCAGGAGCCTGTTTTCACGCGAGGAGCGCATTGCCAAGATGAAAGAAGAGCGCGAGCGACGCGCAGAGGCGCGGGAACAAGCGGATGCCAACCGAGGCATGCTCCGGGAGCTCGAGATGGTGATCAACCTGCGGCCCAAAGGCGGCCGAGGCGACGCAAACAACTCTGCCAACACGGCAGACACGACAGACACGGCGACTACAAGTCGAAACTCGCTATGATACGTTTCCCATTGTTTCTCTTCACCCCTTCCCAGTCTCAGCAACACACCTAGACGGCGCCTCAAAGCATCTCATACTTCTTAGCATTCCGGGGTTAGGGTCTCTCCTTTTGCTGTTTTTTGTATCGGTCCATGGCGTGTTGCGTTCTGAGCGTCTCCATGGGTGGGAACCAGCAGCAGGCACCCTGGCCACTGACGGCCTGTCGCATTGCGTTTCTTTTTGGTGTTTTTCCACGGCGTTCAACTTGCTACAAGCCCGTTTGCACATACTACAAGTAATATTGATTTGCCAGGGAGGACACAGCCCTTACCCGCTACCTGTACATAATACTGCACCGCCCAATTCTGTAACCTTTTCTTGTATATTTCATCCAGCACGACGCTCAGACGAATGGCACACTTGCTTTTCCCCTGTGTTGTGTTTGGCGTCGATGCCTTTTCAGCTTCTGTGAAATCCCCACTTTAGCCTTTCAGTCTCCCCGGCCACCCAATCATATGCTGCTGGGCCCCCAGAAGGTCGAATGCGCGTGGGGCAGATCTTTCGCAGGTCAGACAGACATGCCCCGCGTTGGGCGGACTCAATTAAACTCGCCGACGCGTCGTTCCCTTGCCAGAACGCGAAAACGGCAGGAGCGTGTCGTGTGTCTTCTTCTGGCTTCTGGGCCCGCCTTCCGTTTTGTCGCCCTCCACCTCGCAGCACTTGTGTCGTCACGCTTTCTCTCTCTCTCTCTCCTCTGCAACATCGCCATTCTTCGTGCTTCTTCTTTTCAGCACTGTTTTCGGTCCCCCAGCAAACGTCTTTCGACTGTCAACGACCAGCATCGTCTCGAGGCTTCATTGAGACCGCTTCTTCTTCTCGATCTCTTTTCTTTCCCGCCGTCTGACCAACCCCTCCATCGCGTCTCTTCTCTTCTCCCTCCACCCCGTTCAAGCCACAGCCATGTTGGAAGCAAGATTAGAGCAGGCGTCCATCCTGAAGAAGGTGCGTGAAATCTCTTCTTTTCCTGTCTGCCTTCGCCTACTGCCCTTCCCCTCCCCCCGACCCCGCGTCCGAGGTTGCTGACCGTTGTGCTTTCGTGTGCGTTTTTTCTGCTTGCAGGTGGTGGACGCCATCAAGGACCTCGTCCAGGACTGCAACTTTGACTGCAATGACTCGGGCATCGCCCTGCAGGCCATGGACAACAGCCACGTGGCGCTCGTGTCCATGCTGCTCAAGGCCGAGGGCTTCTCCCCGTACCGGTGCGACCGCAACGTCGCGCTCGGCGTCAACCTGATCTCCCTGACCAAGGTGCTGCGCGCGGCGCAGAACGAGGACATCCTGACGCTCAAGGCCGAGGACGCGCCCGACTCGCTCAACCTCGTGTTCGAGAGCTCGGAAAACGACCGCATCAGCGAGTACGACCTCAAGCTCATGGACATTGACCAGGAGCACCTGGGCATCCCGGAGACCGAGTACGCCGCGACCATCACCATGCCCAGCGCCGAGTTCCGGCGCATCTGCACCGACCTGATCGCCATGTCCGAGTCCGTCACCATCGAGGCCACCAAGGACGGCATCAAGTTTGCCAGCAACGGCGACATTGGCAACGGCAGCGTCACGCTGCGCAGCCACACCAACGTCGAGAAGCCGGCCGAGAACATTGACATTGAGCTGAGCGACCCCGTGTCCCTGACCTTTTCGCTCAAGTACCTCGTCCACTTCTGCAAGGCCGCCAGTCTGTCGAGCCAGGTCAAGATCTGCCTGTCGAACGAGGTGCCGCTGCTGGTCGAGTACATTCTGTCTGGCAGCAGCTACCTGCGGTTCTACCTGGCGCCAAAGGTAGGGGTTTCCTGCTTTCTCTTTCCCACAGCTCTTGTCATTTACTAATGTTTTGTCCCGTATAGATTGGCGACGACGAGTAAGGGGACCGACCTCTCGCGGCGACGGACGGGAAGATGGACGGGATGGCAAACGACGCGCATCTGTTGAAAATGAGAAAACGTTCAACAAAAAAGGCACAGAGGCACAGCACGAGGCATTGCATTTTCAGGGCCATGCAAGGACAGGAACCAAGGCTGTGTATTTCGACGAGTTTGAAGGCATGGAGAGGGGTGATTTAGACGACTATCAATATCTGATTTTTTTTTGTGTGTCCTCGCTCGTGAACAGAACAAACCGAGGCGGCACGGCATCCTCATCACGATGTTGCCATGTCCGCATCCCACGTTCCACGTTCCACGTTCCACGTTCCATGTCCTTACTGGTCCCCCACGGCTGCATGCCAATGCACGAGCTGGACGTGCATGGGGGTTTCGTAACGCAAATGGAGGCCACCGGCCACCGGCCACCGGCACACGGGGCAGCGAGGACGTTGTATCGTACCATTTCCCTTCTCAACGCGCGCCGCCGAAGGAGCCGCGGAGGGGCATCGTCGAGCAGTGCGCACGCGAGGGGGGGGGCCATGCCTGCTGCAGAGAGCCGTTGCGGCCGCACATGGGAACGAGACGGTTCCGTTTGGAGTCATTGATAAGCCAGGGGGCTCTGTTGGAAGTCGGCGCCTTTGCTGGGGCTTTTAGCTCGCTATTCCCACGACTTTGCCATGCACTGCCGTTAGTTTGCAGTACTATCTCGCCGATCAGTTCATATCACTGTTCTTTTTCTTTCCTATGAATTTTTTTATCATTTCCGATTCTCTATCGTTATCGCCGTCGGCGTTCAGAGAAAAGATACTCCGTAGACGGCGGAAAGTCGAGAAAAGTCGACCTCGAGAACCTCGAGTATTGAGTATCTCGTGTCGATTTCAGTCGGCCTGCAAGCTGGAAATTCTTGTTGTTGCGCCTTCCCCCCCCTTCTTGCCGTCTCTCTCCCGAAGCACCTTCTATTTCTATTCGCCGTAAGCCATCTCCCACCTGCCCGGGTGGTCCGGCAATCGCTCCTTCCGCGCTCCCCTCCCCAAGCCCCGCCCCCCCCCCCCCCCCTTCCCCCGCCTCCTTCCCAAAGCCGCCTGCACCGCCGTGCCGACGATAAACGATAACTAGATTCTTGCCCACGGCCTTCTCCAATTTTCTCGCGACCAAACCGCGCCCAAGCCTGTCCTTTCGGACTCCCGCGTCATCTTTCTCTTTTACTTTCTGTTATTATCCCCCCCCTTCTACAAGAATCGTCCTTTTAAGCATCCAATCCCCCTCCCCTCCACTGTTGTGCCCCCCGAGACAACTTCAGCTACCCTCTTCCTTTTTTCTTTTCTTTTTTCTGGGACGAGCCGCTCGCCTGCCATTTGTTTCCGCGGTCTTCTGAATAAGAGTCATCGCCAACCGACAAACCAACACCTTCTTTTTCAGCTTTGCGCCACCAGCTCCTGTCTCCCTCTCCCTCCCTCCCTCCCTCTGTGTGTACAGCAGCTCGATCCTGCAACCTGCCCAAACACCGGCTCCCCCGGCGCGTTCGTCACAGGCCATCTCTCCTCCGAACCGGCGCAAAATGACGGCCGATCTACCGGTCCCCGAAACGCGGGTTCTGGCTATTGCCAGCCATGTAAGACAGACGAGACAGGCCGAATTGGCCCCCCCACCAGTTCTCCGACATAGGCCGGCTGCTAACAATCGTGCCAGGTCGTCTCTGGGTAGGCAATGCAGGCTTCTGCGCAACCGGCGTAGCGAGAGGTGTGGACGAGCGCTGTCACAATGTGCGTGCTAACCATGGCCTTTTTTTTATTTTGTTTTATTTGGTTCAGCCACGTTGGGAACAAGATTGCTGTCTTTGCCATGCAGTCCTTGGGGTGCGATGTTGCCGCGATAAACACGGTCCAGTTCAGTCAGTTTTAACGCCCCCCCCCCCCCCCCCACCCTTACCCACTCCTCGAAGTCGTTTGACGACTCGCCTCCTCCCATGCCATTGTGTCTTGTGCTTGGACTAACAGCAGGCCCGATTGAATGCCCTTCCAATGTACAGGCAATCACACAGGCTACCGGCAATGGCGGGGAACAAAAACATCGGCCGAAGAGATCTGGGATATCTTCGAAGGCCTGAAGCAGTCGTACCTCGACGACTTTGACATGATGCTGTCGGGGTATGTGCCAGGTGCGGCGTCGGTCGAGGCCGTCGGCCGGATCGCGGAGGAGCTGCGCAACAGGGCGGCGTCCAGCCCAGGAAGCTTCTTCTGGGTTCTGGACCCAGTGATGGGAGACAACGGAAAGCTCTATGTCGCAGACGACGTGGTGCCAGCGTACAAGAAGCTGCTGCACCACGCCGACTTGATACTTCCCAACCAGTTCGAAGCAGAGTACGTGCCCGCGCCCCATGCGGCTGACACCTCGTTGGTCGCAATGTACTGCCGCTGGGAGTGTATTTTGGAGAAGAAAAGTAGGCTAATATGCCCCCCCCCCACCACCTCCACAGACTTCTTTCCGGTGTCAAGATTGAGAGCATGGACAGCCTCCAGAAAGCCATACAGGTGCTGCACGATCAGTTCCAGGTTCCGCACGTTGTCATCACGTCCGTCTCGCTGAGCCACCCGGACCACCCCATATCCTCCTTGTCCGTCATCGGCTCGTCCAGGACGTCAACGGGCAAGGCGAGAACATTCAAGATTATCTTCCCGTCCATCGACTGCTACTTCAGCGGCACGGGCGACATGTTTGGCGCGCTCATGGTGGTGCGAATGCGCGAAGCCGTGGCCACATCGTCAGCATCGGCGGACCTCTTGCACCGTCGAGCGTGGCTCAGCGACGACGACGTGTCCGCTGTCGATCTACCGCTCGCCCGCGCCGCCGAGAAGGTGCTGGCCAGCATGCACGAGGTGCTCACCAAGACCTGCCTGGAGATGCCGGCCAAGATGAAGCGCGCACACGAGAGGCTAGACCGTGACGGTGTTGTCGGCGAGGAGGAGCGCGCCAAGGCACTGCATTCGCTCAAGTCGGGTGCCGCCGAACTACAGCTGCCACGGAATGCCCAGTTGCTCCGGTTCCCCCAGGTCGAGTTCCGTGCAGTCAAGATGTGAGGCGAGACTCATCATCTACACACTTTTGGCTACGGACAGACTATTTGTGTAACGAAAAAAAAGCAACGGAAAAGGGAAACGGGCGGGGGACAAAACAAACTTTACCGCCTAGCATGGACAACAGGGATCAACACGAGAAAAAACAGAAGAGTATAGATGAAATTCGTGTACTCCGGCTATGCCTTGGCCGCATTTTATAGACGCTGGGTATTTAATTTTCGAGCTTATAGAGAAACAGTCATGGAACTGTATTTCCTACAAAAGAGTCGGCGGCGCCTCGGTGTTTTACGAGACAAACCGTTTCTTTGCAGACCAAAATTGGCGGTTCTCTATTTGCCTTTGTTCATCTCGGGTGCTTTATGCTTGTTGTCATGGAAATGCAAAAAGAAACACGCTCATGGCTGGCGTTGTCACGGGACCCTTTGTAATCCTTTTCCTCCTGCCCTTCCCCCGTACCGTGATCCTAACAATGTTCCCTCCCACCCATAGCCATGGCTGGGTGCTGGAAAGACGAGAAACAAATATATGAAGAGCAAACCATTGCTAACCGGAAACCAAAACAATACCCTAAGAAGAAACCCCCCAAAAACTAAGCAGCTCCGGCCGGCGCCGCGCCGAACCCGCCGGTGCTTCCGAACCCGCCGGCGCCGCGCACGCTGTCCTCGAGCTGGGCGACCTCGATGACGTCGGGTGTCACAATGCGCTCCAGCACCAGCTGCGCGATGCGGTCGCCTGCGGCAATGGCAAAGTCCGCGTCGCCGTGGTTGAACAGCAGCACGCGCACGTGGCCGCGGTAGTCGGCGTCGATCACGCCGGCGCCCGTGTCGATAAAGTGCTTGGCGGCGAGCCCCGAGCGCGGCGCGATGCGGCCATAGGTGCCCGCGGGGACGGCCATGGCAATGTCCGTGTCGACGAGGGCCTTGCCGTGCGCGGGCACGGCGGTGGCGCGCGCGGCGTAGAGGTCGTAGCCGGCCGCAAAGGCGCTGCCGCGCGTCGGGAGCCGCGCATCGGCAGAGAGCTTCTGGATGGCGAGGGTGGTGGTGGGGGTGGGGAGGGGGGCAGCGGCGACGGGAGCAGCGACAGCAGCCACCGCCGGCGCGTCCGCGGCCGCGGCCGGCAGCTGCTCGTCCTGGGCCATGCTTGCGGTCTTGACGCGCTTGGCGGGCGGCGACGTGGGCGGCGAGCGGACGATGGGGACGACGGGCGACGAAGGCGTAGCAGCAGGGGCGTCGGTGGTCATTTCTTGCTCGAATGGGGAAGGGGGTGGGAGGGGTGGGTGGAAGTTTCGAAGGAGGAGAGAAAACCCAAATAGCTGGATGTCTGGAAGAAGAAAAAAAACGATTGAAATGGGGGTCGGATTCGATCTTGACGGCTGACGTACGGGATGCGCAAGAAAGACTACGGACAGTAGAGAGAGTAGGACGGAGGGGTATTATTAAAGTTTGCTCGAGGAAGGAGCAACGGGAAGCGAGGGAAGGAACAGCAAGAGAAGGAAGGCTGCCTTCAAAGAGGGAGGACGCGTCGCGACTTGGAGGCCGGACGCGTAGAGTGGATTTGCACGACAGGGGAATGAGGCAGGGGGTCTTGGGAGCGTAGCCATTGGCCAATGGAGTGGTATTAGCAGGGAGCAAAGCTGCAAGGGAAGGAGAGCCCCGCCAGACAGTGCCTCGTGTATGTTGGTTGGCACCTGCCAGTTGGACTGACAAGCCTTCCATGGACGGTCGACGAGCGGACGACGCCGTCGCTGGTCTCGGCGCCCTGCGCTCTCCTTCGTTTCGGTCTTCAGGACAGTTCCGACGCCCAACAGGCGAGGACAACATTCAGTGTGCATTGCCAAACAGCGTCTGGGTTTACCCGCCTGCAGTTGGACGGTACCCGACCGAGAGACTGTGCCTTGGCAACACCCCGTGAGCGTCGAGGCCGCTCTTCGGGTCTCCTTGGTCTTTTGTTCTTCTGCTCTTGCCGGTGTTCGTGATCTCTCATCTCGCCTCTACCATATCTGCTTCCGCAGTGTCGTCCAAAGCTTCAGCTGTGCGCCGACGTGGGTGGGTTGTCCTGTCAGATTCGGGCAGCTTTCGTCTAAGCGCACAGGCCAGGCCCTTGTCTGCATGGAGCCCCACTCTTCGCCCTTTGCTCAAGCAATCGCGGGCAAGGTTCGTCATCCATCACGAGACATCTTTCTCTTATATGTAAAGCTTACTCTCTTTCTGCTCTGCTGCTCGTGTGCCAGGGCGACAGCCTCAAGTCGCCTCCGTTCGGTCGAAACTGGTCCTCCCGAAACAAAGGCTCGACACCAGTGGACATAACACAGTTGGCTGAAGAGCTGCCAGAGGAAAGGGGGGGGTGTGTGTCAAGGAGCACTGCAGGGCCCGCAGTTTTCCTCTTCTTCTTTCGGATTGCAAAGATGTGCTCTCTCTCTCGTCTGGACGTGACTGATTGCATTGCCCTTGGCCTAAATGGCCCCAGCGACGAGCGTTGCCAAGCCCACCATACTCCGCACGAACGTGCGGCAGCGCACAATGCCTCGCGGAAAGGCGGTGCACGCAGAGAGCAGCCAGGAAAAGGAAGAGAGAGGCGCACACGAGAACTGGCCTCGTGGACAGCGGACGGCCGGTTTGCGGGGTAGGAGGGAGGTGCATGGCTAGAGTTGTACTGCTGTGCATGATGCCCTCCTCTTCGTCAAAGAGGGGGGGTGGTAGTAGTAAGAACTGAACTGCCCTCCCATCCCTCCCCCCGTCAAGAAGAAGCAGAAAACGGCTGGTCTGTTGGCTTTGACACCCTTTCCGCCCATCTCGCCCCTTGCGAGCCAGAGACATTTCCAAGAAAGAGCCAGTCGCAGTCCAAGTGTTTATCAGTAGCAACGAGGTCGGTTCTTTGTCCCATCGACTCCCCAAGAGCTACCCCGATTTGCTAGTGAAGTGAGGTCATATGGTCCGTCGATCGACGCCACGACAGTTTGGTCCAGAGGGAGGATATAGAGAGGGGGGGGAGAGGACGCGAACAGTGATACAAAGAAACCAGAGATAGTCGTCAGGAAGGACATCTACGGCACAGCAATGCATACACAAAGAATGTGTAGTGACCTCCTCCCGACCTCGTAGCAGCCGTTTCGCCTCCCCCACCCCCCCTCGCCATCCTCTTTCAGTTTTGCTGGCTGGCGTTTGCGAGAGAGTGTGTGAGGAATTCTAGGCCCCCAATTGCCCAAATGTCGCCTCTTTCTTTGCAGGCGATTCGCGTGCAGAACAGCCTGTCTCGAAATCTTGATCCATCGGTGCCCTATTTGTCCGCATTGGTTCCCCGGCTCTGGCGCCCGTTCGCTGAGTATTGTTTGTTCCTGGTGTTGTGCCCTGGGCTGGGTGTGTGTCTGCTACATATAGGAAGACGCCTCCCCCTCATCGTTTCTCTTTTCTCCCTTGCCCTTCTCCTGTCTCTCTTCCCGGACACACGCCCGTTCTCCTCTTGAAATCGACACATTCTCGTCCCTCAATACTGCAAACGCAGCAACACCTTTACAGAAGAGAAAGATATCAAAATACAAACAATCTCCCCCCCCTTCCCCCCCCCCCCCCCCCCCCGGAAAACTACCCTGTAACCGTCTCCCCATCTTCATCACCTACAGCCATTATGGACTCCGCCGGAAGCAATGCCGCCCGCCAGCAGCGGTCCGACTCGGACACCTCGACTGGCTCTAGCGGTTCCGCCTTTGGCCAGCGCCGTGTGAGTGATCGGCTCAATTATCCATTAACTCATCCAACAAAAAAGGGATACAGTGGCTGACAATCCTCTCTAGAAGTCGAGCCTCTTCTCGTCTCTCGAGCAGCAGAAGCGCTCCACCGACCCCCAGCAGATGGCTCGCCGCCAGAGCATGCATGACCAGATGGCGGCGCCCGGCATCATTGGCCGGTGGTGGAACAGCTACGTGCACGGCATGAGCCAGACCAAATAGGGAGACCAAAGGAGAAAGATCCAAAGAGAAGAGGAAGAAAGAAGAAACAATTGAACCCGGAAAACAACGTCTCAGCTTCTCAGATTGCAGCAAGTGGTCTCGGGGCGGACAGCCTCACAGATTGACTACTGGGATGGGGAACTGATGCTGAGAATGTAGATTCTTGTGTTGTGTAATTTCTTTTTAGTTCATTGCTGTTGATTGAAGTTTGATCCATTCAAGAGCTCATTCTCTCCATATCCTGCTACTTTTACCAAAACCATTTCTCGTCCTATGCACACAACGGGGTATCAAAAACGTAAATTACAAAGCAAGACTCCTAGTTGCACCATAAGCGCCTTTGGTTTGAAGAACATCATGGGCTACCATCTACCGTCCAGAGAATGCAGGCTAACTGCCTTGAAGGGAAGACTGAAAAGGGGCCGTGTAGTCTAGGGGTATCTGTGGCATCCAGGGAGAAGGGCAACGAAAGGAAACAGGGGTCGCTGGAGCACGGGAGCGGGGGCAATGAGAAACCTGGAGAAAGAGGCACGTTGGCCGGAGACGATGCCTGAGGGGGCGGAGGAGAGCGGGCACCCAGTCCGGCCATGGCTTGTGTTGGAAGAGGAGCAAGGTGGTTGTGCGGCTTGGGATGTGATTCACGGAAGGGCGTCAATCATGTAAGGGACACTCATACACAAACACACACACATATACACACAGAAGAATGAGGGGTTGGAAGAGGGTTCTTGGACAGTTGTGCGACGTTCAAAGGGTCCTCGCCGTGTAGGAGATGTAGGCATGACAATGAAAGACTTTGGATTGCAGACAAACTCCCTGTGCTTTTTTTTGGTTTTCTCTGTTGGTCGTGCACTTGAAAATATGAAATCGGAGTGTGTGTGGAAAATAAATTGTACCCGGACTCTCCCTCACCCGAAAATTAAAAGACAAAGAGGGCGAAAAGAAAAGGAGAGAGGAACCGACAAACCAGACTGACTTCCCAGTATACTAAAAAAGAATAAGGACAATGGAAAATCAGAGGCGACGAAAGCACGAAAGACAAAAAAGGAGGTTATCGATTCTTCAGTGAACGCCGAGGACGGAAACAAGGCAGAAGAGAAAGACGAGGGAACGAAGTGCTTTTTTTCTTGTCGGGAAGTCGTCTGAGAGCAAGGGGGGGAAAAAAGACTAAAAGAGACTTGCAAATACCGATAAAAAGGGTAGGGAAGAAAAGGAGGTCGGTATGTGACAAACGGCAGCGAGGACGTGTGCCTCTCCTTGAGACAGTACCCCTGTTCTTCTTTTATTGCCTGTGCTTTTCGCTCTCTAATGGCCGCGAAAAAAAAAAGGAACCAGGTTAGCTCATCTTCGAAGGGGTCCGGCTCCGCCATTATGTCTTCTGGTATTCGTTTTTCATCTCACCGAGGCGCGAGTAGAGCATGTAGAGGGCCATCCGGTTGGCCTCCTCTGTGCCAGAAATGGTCACCAGGCGCTCGTTGTTGTTGTCCTGGGGCTCGTTGATCTTGATGACACTGCCTGAGATCTGCCGGATCTCGTTGATCTTCTGGCCGCCCTTGCCGATGATAGCACCGACCATGTCGTTGGGGATGTAGATCTGCTGCGTCAGGGCAGCGTTGGGCATGCCACCGGGGCCGCCGGGACCGCCGGGGCCACCAGGACCACCATGCATCGGCTGGCCATGGGGGCCATGCGGCTGGGCGCCGTGGTGCTGCGGAGCGCCATGGTGTTGCGGGATCTGGGCAGCGTATGCGCCGGCACCGCCCTGGGCACCACCGTACATGGGCATGGCGGGGCCGGGTCCATGAGCCGTAGGGGCGCCGTACGGCGCGCCGTAAGCCTGCGGCGCCATTGGGGGTCGCGCGTCTGGCCGGCGGTTGTTGTTGTAGTTGTCAGTGCGGCCAAAGTTGCCACCAGCAGGCTGCGGCAGGTACGGAACAACCTGCATGCCGCCGGGCACGACGCCAACGGGGCCACCACCGCGGGCAGCGTAGGCAGAGGCGGCCGGGCCGCCAAACCGCTCATTGAGCTGCTCCAGCAGCGTGCTGCCGACATAATAGGTCGCAATGTGGACGGCGTCAGCAACACCCATAACGACCAGCGACCGCTCAGAGGAAAGCGGCAGGCACGCATCCGAGGCATTCAGCCGCGCACCGGAGGCTTCCTGGATCTCCTTGATCCGGGAGCCGCCCTTGCCGATGATGGAGCCAATGAGGATGTGGGGGATCAGAAGACGGAGGGGATACGTCTTTGAGTGTGCGTTTGAGGGTTCGCCGAGCGGCTCGTTGTTCAGAGTGCGAATGATGAGACCAAAGGCCTGGGAGAGGGGTGTTAGTTTGTGCTGTGACTGTGCGGTGATGGGATGATGCAGGGACGGGGGAGAATGAGAGGGAAAAGCAACTGAAGCAACTGAAGCAACTGAAGCAAATGAAGAAAGAGAAGAAAAAAAAGGACCCCAATACGAACCTTGGCAACGGCGTCCACGACACCGCTCACGGTGAGGATCCGCTCGACAGCGCCCTTCTGATAGTCGCTCACTGTGCATTTCGCGTTGGACATCTGCCGGATCTTGGACACGTTCTCGCCGCCCTTGCCAATGATGGTGGCCGCCTCGGGGCTGGAGATGACAGCACGGATGTGGATCCAGGCCGTCTCGTCGTGGGCGTTGGCCGAGCTGCCCTGGGCGGCGGCCGAGTTGTTCGCAGTGCTGGAGGAGGACTTGTGCTCGTCGGACGCGGCGCCGTTCTCGTCGCCGTCCTTGTCCTTCTTGTCACCGTTGGCCTTGCTCGCGCCGTTGGACTCGGAAGACGAGATGGGCACAGGCGGGATGGCCGGCAGGCCATTGCTCTCCTTGATTTCGCCCTCGTTGCGGAGGACCTTGTCGAGCGCGGGACGCTTGGCCTCGGGTTGGTCGCCGGCGCGGGACGGCGACGACACGTCCTCGAGAGGGCGCTTGGTGGAGGTCGGCTGGGGCGAGGTCGACATGGTGAGATATGGTAGGGTGGGTAGGGTGGTAGGGTGGTAGGGTGGTTGTGTGCTGATTTGATAGGATAATTGGTTGGGGCCGGATGGGACAGGCTGCTGCTGCTGCTTCCTTTCCTTTTCTTTCTTTTAATCACGAAATCGAAGACGCCCGAACAAATCTGGCTCTCGGGCTGTGTTCTCTTCAAGTCTGCGGTGTCTCGCAAAACCGTGAAGGGAGCAGTTAAGAAAAGATAGGGAAAAAAACTTTGCTTGTTTCTTTTGTTCTATTCGTGCCTATCTACACCTCGTAAGGTTTTCGACAAGGAAAACTGGGCAGGTGTAGTGGCGGATCGGGGTCGGAATTGGGAAACTCTTGGTCTGGCTGGGCAGAAGGATGCAAGTAGTAGCAGACGGGCCGGACGGGTGAAAGAGAAACAAAGAAAATCGGATGCTCGAGAGGTGGAAGGACGATGCTGGTGGACGGGCGATGGACGTGTCTTCTACGAGGAAGTGACTCGGAGGATGGAGCTCTCGAGGGATGGAAAGGAGGAGCGTGAGAAGGCGGGAGTGCTGTGACGGGCGAGTATGGCGAAGGGAGGAGAGGCGAGATGAGGTGAAGACGTGAGTGGTAGAGAGAGGGTGAGAGAGTGAGCGAGCGAGAGAGAGAGAGAGAGAGAGAGTGAGTGAGAGGTGGGAGAGAAAGAAAGCGGGCGATGATAGGCGGGCGAGGCGACGGGCGCGGTGATGGTGATGGATATCGAGACGAGGAGACTGGACGGACAGGAGAAAGAAAGAGGAGAGAGAGAAAAAAAGACGAGACGGGCAGTGGGAGAAGATGGAGGAAGACCTCGGTTTCTCAAACCTCTTGGAAGGGGGGCGTGTGCACAGCAAACAGCCGCAGCAAACAAGTCACCCACGCGCTTCTGATTCGACGGAGGAGCAAGAGCTCGTTGACGGTTCGCGGCCGCGAGAGAGCTGTGGTCGCTTGCTGGGGCGCTGGACGAAAACCTACTTCTGCGACGACCGGAGATCGGAGACGGGAAGCGTGGGCCAAGAGGAAGAGGGAGGGGGGGGAACAAGAAGAGTCGATGGACTTGAAGAGCGTGATGGAACAAAAAAGGAAGAAGGGAAGTTGATAGAGCAGGGGGGGAAGCGGAGAGAAAACGAAGATGAGGCCGACTGGGGGGGGAGGGGACAAGAAAAGGGCAGCAAAGCAGGTAAAACAAGGGCACGTTGCTGATCAGGATGGGGGCCGGCTGGGGGCAACGCAAGGGATGGGCGGTGCAGGGCTGGCGGTGGTTTGTCTCGAGATGAGTTTTGGACGGGAGGGAGGCAAAAGACGACAAAAGAGGGGGGGGCAAAGGTGGTGGGAAGGAAGAGCACACGCTGGCCAGTGGGCGGGCGTTGGTGAAACGTTTTTTTTGTGCGCAGGTCTCTCTTTGTGCCTCTGGCTGTGCCGCCGACCAATCAGCGCTGACCTTTTGTGCAGAGAGACCCACTTCACCCGACAGTGCAGCGCGAACGCGGCGCGGTGGGAAATTGCTATTGGGCGCGGTGTACTGCGGCCAGGAGCGCCTCGCGTTAGCACCGCCCGCACATTTCCGCTGTGGCCGCTAGCACGCTGCCGGTGCATCCCGTGTACCTGCCGCTCCTGCTGTGCGCTCTCACTGGCGACGCGTTTCAACCCTCGACTGCTGTGTACCGCGCGCTCTGCCTGGATCCCCGTCTCGGACGCCGACGACTGTCTTGCCCCGGGGATAGATGGTAATACACTGTTGCTCTGCACCGGCCAGCAGGAATATTGCACGAGACGCACCCGTTGACGAGACGCTTCCCGTCCCATTGAGCTCCATCAAGGCAGTGCACCGCCAGACCGGCCACGGATGCCCTGCAGCTCCCTCTGTAGGGATTTTCATTTGATTTGATTTGGTTTGATTTGATTTGGTTTGATTTGATTTGATTGATCTGATTTGATTCTCGGTCGACGTGAGTGTTTCTGTGGCTCGATTCCGCCCGGTTCAGACCGTCTCCGACATCTCCTGCAGATCCCCAGGGGGCGTCTGGGGCTGCCGACGACGGCCAAAGTTGGGGGTTGCTTGCATGACGCTGACAAAACAAAAGGGCCATCTTGGAAAGAGTCCGTTTCGAGGGAGCTTGGGTTTCTGTCTGTGCCAACCCGTGCCCGTTCTCAGGCACTCGGGCAACATCTCGGGGTGGCCGTTCGCATACGAGACAAGGATGGAGGCGGAACAGGAACCGCGCCCCATCACGCACGATGATTTGCATGCGACGTACGTCGAGCGGTCCATCCGGGAGCTCCAGCGCATGATCCAGGAGGAAGAGGGCGTTCTCGCTGAAGTATGGGGTTTTCCTTTTTCTTCTTTTTCCCCCCCCTCTCTGCTTTTTATGTTCTTCTTTTCCTCGCTGCGTTGGTCGCACGTTTGCGCATGGACGGGACTGGACTGGGCTGGACTGACACAGGAGGGTGTGTAGCTTCGTCGCAGCGCCGGCGCAATTCCCGTGCCGTCGGCAGCCGCATCGCTCGAGATCATGACGACGGCCTACAGCGATGCCGCGCGGGCAGACCCGTTTCTGCCCTTTCCCGACTCGGTGCTGCCGGCACTGCTCGCGATGCGCAAGACGCACCAGGTCTCGTCCGAGTCACAGGCCTACTTGGCGGCGCCGTCGCTGGACAAGGCCCGGAAGCAGCTGGCCGCAGAACGGGCACGCCTGGCCGACCAGACGGCGCTCGAGGCGGCGCTCGACGCGCGCGTCGCCGCCCTCCGCAGCGGCCTGGAAGCGCGCAGCACCATGACGGCGGAGCAGCGGCGGCAGGAGAAGCTGGAGGGGCTGCGCGCGAAGACGCGCGACTACGACCGCGACACGTCGGTGCTGCTCAAGGCGCTGAAGCAGTTCATCCAGGACCGGCTGGGGCCCATGCTGGCCGCCGAAGAACTCGGCGGGCCCGTCGTGAGCGGCATGGTGGACGTGCAGACGGACGACCTCGCGGCCGGGTTCAGCGCGCAGGGCCGGCCGCGAAAGCAGCCGCTGCAAAAAGCGGACGCGGCAGCACCGGGCGGCAGGTCCAAAAATGAGGACCGGCGGCAGCGGCGCATCGACGAGATCTGGGAGCCCCAAGGCGGCGCTGGCCGCGACGACGACGACGACGACGACGAACGCGACAACGATGACGACGGCGACAATGCCAACAATCGCCCCAGTAGCGGCGCCAAGCGGGACGAGGCCACGGCCGCCGGTGCAGAGATGCAGGAGCTGACCGAGGAGCTGCTCAATGCCATCGCCAGTGCGGGCGGTGACAGTTCGGCAGCCTACGTGACCATTGCTCGGGAGTCGGCAGCAGCGCGGTTCCTGGTCCGCTCCAAGGTGGCCCAGTTTCACCCGCGAGATGCCACACGGATGCGGCTGGTTGATTTTGGGCGTGAGCTGGATGATTAACCTTGGAGAACTGGGGAGTGTATCTTGTTTGTTTCCGACTTTTCGCCTCAACACCCGTCCTCGCTCACGATATCCCCAACGCCAATCATACCCGCGTCGATCTACCCCTGTTTGCTCGTGCGAGGAACTGACGAGCCGCTCTGGCGTGGCCGTTGGGCGAGGGTTTGTCGCGCCGTGGAGCGTCAGCTGATGGTCAGCAGGTGACTGGTATGGAAAGCCTGCCGAATCCACGTCGAGAAAAAGAAGGCAGCCAGCTCCTCTCGAGCATGAACAGCGCCTGTCTTGCCAAGGCCATGGAAGAAGGGAGCCTGGAAGTACGAGGGGTCCCGGCTCGTGGACAGCGCATCATTTGCCTGCCCCGACGGGTCATCAACGTTGCCTGTTTTGAAGTGCACAAAGTGCTGGGTTGAAATGCTACATGACGCAAAAAAAGCTGTCGATATCACAATACTAAGCTTTTGCGGGCTGTGCGGCCGTCCAGCCACGGCCTTCATCCCCCGTTCTCTTTTTCACTCCCCCCCGCCGCTTCTGTTTGTTGGTTTGTTTGTTTTCTTGCTTCGGTCTTCTTTTTCGGCTCTTCTCTCCCCTCTAGCCGCATTCACGACACCAACGCCACCGCTGTCGAGGATGTGAAGATCGCTCTCGCACTCTGGCTGCACATCCCGCGTGGTGCCATTCTACTACGCTCGTTGGTCGGCCCGTGCAGGAGTTTCATGATGGACGGCTGGCACGCAGTCTGCCGTCTTTCTTTCCGTGTCCAGTCATGTATTTGTTATTCGGGCCTATGTGACCGATCTTTGTGTGCTTGTGCAGTCGTCCGGTATGCGGCAAACCAGGTTTTTTGGAGGGCCTTTTTTCCTTTTCCCCTTTTCCTTTTTTCCTTTTCTCCTTGTTTGCATGCCGAAAAACAAAAGACGACAAGAAATGCAGAGGGCGCAGGGCGAGGAGCGAAAAAGGGAGGGGGGACGAGGCTAGCGGGAATGAGGAAAAAGGAAAGGCTGAGAGGAGATGAGGCGAAAAGGGTGAAGCAAAAGGGTGAGGCCTTATGTAATAGTCTGCTGATGCTTATGCCCCTTTTGGTTTTTGTTGACGGCGGCGGGTTGAGACATCCTGCCGTGCAATCCAGGAAGGCACGGAGAGTAATTAGAAAGGGACAGAGACACGGGCAAGGGCGTTTCGTCTTGCAGGCAGGTTCGCGCCTGCCGCTACTTCGGGAAATGCTCTGCAAAGGGAAAGGAGGGAATGCAAAAAAAGAAAGCAAGAGCGATGATGAAAGAACGCAAGCAAAGGTGCAAGACGGAAAGGAAAGAAGGAAGGACAATGAAAATGGAAACAAAAAAAAAACAAAAAACAAAAAAAACAAAAAATGGAGAAAAAGAAACCACCGCGTGTTGCTAGCGGAGCGATGGCAGCGCGGCGTGGCCACCTGAGCAAAGACACGACTGTGTTTCTCCGGCAGCTTCGAGGCAGCTGACTGTGGTGAAGAGTAAAAAGAAGCAAAAAAAGAAAAAGAAAAGAAAGGAAAGGAAAAAAAAGGAAAGGAAAAAAAAGGGGGGGAGGACAAGAAAGACAAACCCGTCACCATGACGCCTCTGGTTATTTTCTTGTCATTTCCCTTTTCTTTTCTCGGGGTCCTTTTCGTTTTGTTTTACTTCTCATGCCCAAGATGCTCGTCTCCAGGCAGTGCCCCAGCGAAGAGAAAACAATAAGAAAGACGAAGGAATGAGACGAAAACAAGGTTGATGCACAGCAAGCAACGTAAAATCGAGAAGGTGCCAACAGGAGACAAATCGAGTACCAAAAGGCCGGAGCCAGAAAGCTAGAAGACCAAAGGGAGAAATGGTAGCGGCGGCCCTTGGACCGGCCGGGTCCTGAAGGGTGAGACAAGCTGAAATGATGATGGTCCTCGGCCGACCAGTATTCTAGCCACGCCGTGTCAGAGGAGACAAAGAAACGAAGAGGGGTAGAAAATAAGACGAGAAAAGAGAGAAGGGGTGGAAGGGGGTGAGAAGAAAAGAGGACGGCAAAGGCTCTCTGGCAGCATTTCTTGTTGTTTTCATTGTCCTCCTCCTCCTCTCCAGCTCTGGTGAACAGAAAGGAAGGGGAGAAGCACGTCAAGAAGCACGTCGAGATGCACGTCGAGATTCACGTCGAGAAACAGCATGATGTGTCGATGATGTGCCGGTGCTTGTAGAGGAGGGCGAGGCGGAGAGACATGCCCTTCAAAGGGCGTTGTTGCCAGGTGAAGACAAGAGGTTGAGATGTGCAAAACCCATTAACCCCATTCGGCCAAGGGCTGTCTCGTCCGAACAGAAACGGCACTTGACAGGAGCCTGGCATGTCCTTGAAGCAAGGAGCGCGGCGTGCAACTCAACACCCGACTAACTGCATATGGCGTACCACATGCTATGTACTCCGCACATGAACATGAGATGCTCCGCGGAGGACTCCAACTCAAAAGGCAGGCCGGCCGCATAGGGGAGGCCGGCCGACGACACCGGCCCATCTCGCACGCATCCACGGCATTTGCCGGAGAGCAGAGAGAGAAAGGACCGCTCGCTTAGCTGCCAGACAAAGGAGGGAGAACACTAAACAGCAAAAAGAAAGCACAGGGTTGCCAGGACCACTGACAGCAACACCTCCCCATGGCCTCCGGGAACTATATTCTACATACGCATCTACACACGCATATAGTACATATCATACGCAGAGAGAGGGCGAGCAGGGTGGCGGCTGCCCGCACAACCCCTGCACGCCCTGTGTTGTCCATTCCGCGAGCACTGGCGATCCGTTTCTCACGATCCCCCTTGACCAAACATCGTCTCTGCTCGCCCGGACCGGCGTCTCCTCAGGCATTGATTTGCGTCTCTTCGCGTATCTCCTTTTTCTGCTTCTCACACCGATTCTCCGTATGACGTTCTCCCTCTCTCTCTCTCTCTGTGCTCGAAATTGCTGCATGCCGAACACACCCTGGCTGGCAACCCTTGGACGGGACAAGATGATGAAGAAAAAGAAAAGAAGCTTCACCGGCCCAAGGAAAACAAGCCCATCATCAGCACCGCGCCTCGACATGGCGGGTTCCACAGCCTAGACTGCCACTATCCGGTCTTTTGTCTTCTTTTTTCACCCCCCCCCCCTTCCCCCCCCCCTCCCTCCCTCCGCACTCCAAGATGTCCTCATTCCTGATGTTCCATGGGCGTGTGGTGATGGTATGGCCGCGGCTCGAGGAACCCCGATGCCCTCTTACTACGCCTTTCTGTTCGTCTCCTCTCCTCCTCCACCTCTCTGGCCCTTTCTCCTCTCGGGGTATATAACATTGCCTTCCTCCTGGATGTTCTGGTTCTGTTCTTCTTTTTCTCTCGTTCCTTCATCACCATCTTCACACTCTCAACAAACATTCCTTCCATTTTCAACTCTTACCAAGACTCACGTTTTCAAACCCTTTCATCCTCACTTTCTTCTTCCTTCTTACAAGAGACACCAGCACTCTCTCTCACTCCATCACAATGAAGTTCTCCGTCTTTGCCAGCATTGCCACCATTGTGGTTGGCGCCTGGGCTGCCCCCCAGGGTGCCAATGTTGCCGTTGCTGCCCCCATCGACAAGCGGGCGGCCGACCTCGGGACTGTCATCGCCTCGCTTCAGAGTGAGGTCGACAGCCTGGTCGCCACCGCCAACAAGATCACTACGGCTGTGGACGGCGCCACCGCCAGCAACAACAAGGCTGCCGTCGCCGTGGTCACGGCCGGACTGGATGAGGTCAACGCCACCCTGACGAACGTAGTGGCCATTCTCAGTGGTCTCGGTGTCGGCGACGTCGTCTCCTCTACCGCTACGCTGGTCGGTGGCATCGTCTCTACGGTCACCAATGCCCTCGGCGGTGTCCTGTCCCTGGCCGGCGGCCTGCTCGGTAGCCTCGGCCTCCGCAGCACGGCCACGGTCACTGCCTCCGACGTCAGCACGGCCGTCAGCAGCCTCAAGAACCTCTCCACGCTGACCACGCTGCTCGGCACCATTCTCACCACCGTCGGTGGCGTGCTCGGCACCGTTACCTCCGCCGTCGGTAAGTTCCCCCCCCCCTTCCCCCTTCTTTCCACTCCCCTCCTAGTTTGGCTTGTCACATCCCGAGACGGGAGACAAAAAACAAAAGAACAGACTCTAACCAATATACCGCAACAGGCAGCGGCACCCTCGGCACCTCCGGCACCACTTCCACCGTGACTACCACCGTGACCACGCTCCTGTCCACTGTCACCTCCCTTCTGGGCAACCTCCTTGGCGGCCTGTAAAAGGTGCGTGTGCATGTGCGCGTGCGTGGGAATTTGTGGCGACGTGGCGAGGATCGTCAGCCACCATCAACAGACGTCTTCGGCCGACTGAGTCCAGACCAACGCCCAAAATCAGAGAAGATGGAAGAAGAGCACGATAGGGGAGTGGTACAGAAAAAAACCCAGTAGCATGTGTCTCCGCCCTCCGGACGTGACCTTGGGGCTAGACATGTGCGGTATTTTTTTTTCTGTTTTCTATTTCGGGTTCCTTCAGACTGGACTATATATTTTCTTGAGGCGTTCTTAAACACTCCGTAGGCTCGCGGTGTGGTTTATATGTACTTGTTCTCTGGTAGCTTTCACATTGCTAGAGGAAATCAGTTTACTATCATTGTTATTTGTGGGACTTCGGTTTTGATTCTGAATTTGGTGTTTTAAAACGTGATTTTGTATTCTACAAGGGCACTCGGCCTGGGATCATATCTGTGTCCCTTAAAAAAATGATGCTCATGATAGGACATTACTTACCGTCATCGCGTCGTGAGGGCGTCGGCGATGCTACACCCTCTTGTCATGTTCGTTTAGATTAGGTTCTCGTCGACGGCGGCTGCTACGGCTGCATCGTCGCAGAACTGGCACCGGTCTCCGTGCTCCATACATCCGCATGCGCGGTCCACCTCCATGCAGCCCGGCAGCCGGTTTGGGGCCGGCCCGGGCAGACGAGGAGGCAGGTAGGGGCCACAACGAGCACGGCTACGGCTCGCAGCCACCAGGTTTTCGAGGGACTCCTCGACTGCCTTGACAGCCTCCAGCACCTCTTTGAGGCTGGCCAGTCCGCTGTGGTCATCATGGTCGTCACGGTCGTCACGGTCGTCACGGTCGTCGTGGTCGTTCTGCCGGTCCTGCCGGTTCTTCCTGTCCATTCGGGCCAGCTGATCCTCCCACCGCTGTCGAGGCGTGATCCCCGCTTCCGCCGCTCTCTTGACCCCCCGCGTCGCCCAGATGACTCGCTGCTGCTGCATTTCCAGCGCCGGCAAGTACATCGCCCGCCGAATCTCAGCGGGCAGCGCCACCTGCCGCTCGCGCTCCGTCAACACGCGGTCCCGGAACTCGTGCACAGACTCGGTGAGCGTGCTCAGCAGCTCGCCCCTGGGCCACGGCCCGAACACCTTCTCTATGCCCCATAGGAACTCGGCGGGGTAGTCCAAGTCCAGGGAGGGCATCCGCACGGCACCGACGAGGCACAGGAGCGTCTCGTGGTCGCACGACGGAGGCGTGTACGACGAGCGGTACGACGCCGCCGCCGCTGCGGTTGTCACGACCGAAAGCTGGCGCCGGCCATGCTTTCTCAGGGTCAACGGTGGAACTTCCATGGTCGAAGAAGCCTTCGAGGGAGGGGGAAGGGTGGGGGGTGGTCAGAAAATGCTCTGCCCTCTTTTTACTTCCCTTCGTTTTCTTTTCTGCCTGCGCCTTCAACCTCCCGGATGTCCCAAAGCCCGCTTTCGTTTGAAGGTAAAGGGTCAAGTGACAGAGACGCCAGAAAAAAGAAAACTAAGGGAATATTAGAAGACCAGCCTTGGTAACGGGAGGAAACAGAAGAAAAAGGAAAGAGAACAGAGAAAGGCGTTAAGAGAAAAGAGAGAAGGAAAGGAGACAGGCATCCCCCATCGTGAGGCAACGACGGAATTTATACCATGCGGCCATGGATGCCGTCCACAGACTTTCAATGCATGATGAGCAATGCGGCCGAGAGAAAGAGCCTGCGTGTTGATTTCCTGCACAAGAGCGGCCGAAGCCGCCTTGTTCATATGGCTTCTTTGTTGACTTTGGCCTGAACTGCCCCCAATGCATCCTCGCCTTCTGCGGACAGGAGACAGGACAAAGACCGGCGAAAGCACAAGACTGCAAGGCACCAAAGCGTTGAATAGAATCAGCCGAAAAAAAATATTGAAAGGAAGGACGACAAAGGAACCTGTGCCACAGCTGGCTCCGTACGGCCCATTGTTCACTGCCGTGCAGGCAGAACATGGACCCTTGGGTTTATGAACAGGACTGGCTGGGCAGATCGTGCTTCGTGCGCTGCCAGTTCAGTCCTGAACAGAATCTACAGCTCCTTGCACGCCTGCTGATCGTCTCCTTAGCAGGGTGCTTATAAGAAGGCGGAAATGCCTCCGTCCCGAGAGGTCAAAAAAAAGGAGGGATGCCCCAAGCACAGCTTCTCCTGGTCCCCATTTGCTCTGCCCCAAGAAAAGAAGCCCACGGCTACTTGTGCACGTAAACGACAGAGCCCTTGCGACCGAGAAGCAGCCTTCGCGCAGACGTAGCCATGTGTCAGGAATTCTGCCATGTTTACAGTTGCCGCTGCGAGCGGAGCGTCCGGGTGACCCGTTGCGAGTGGGCGCAGCGCTGCAAGGACAGCCAGGGCATCTTGGCCTCGGTGCAGAGCTGCCTGTTCGGCATCGAGCCACCGGGCTCGATGTGCCCCGAACCGGAGCAGATTCGTCGGCACATTGACCGCAGCTGCTACAAATGCACCAGGCTCTATGGCACCGGCGCGATCCCCCTCGCTCCCATAACGTCTCCGTACCAGAGGGGGCCCCAGCCCGTTCCGATCCTCTCCAGCTGGACCATGACTCTGCCAGCAGACGACCAAGTCGTCAGCAAACCGGACGCTGCTGTCCTCGCGCCGGCCTCGGCCGGTGCGGCCACCCCGGCTTCAAAGAGGAAGTCGACGTGCTCGCGTCAGCCGCGGCGGCAGGACGGCAGGGCTGCATACCATAGACATTACGTGTGCGCGTCTATGGTGTACCCGATGCAGACACTTTCGGAGGAAACGGGCACCGCCACCGCCGTCAGCATGACCTCCATCCCGGCACGGTCAGTCAAGGTGATCGATATCACCTTGTCTAATACACCGTCGTCATCCCCTTCTTCTCCTTCTTCTTCTCAAAAGCCGCACACTTCGGCATCCAGCCACCCCTCATCCTCTTCATCCTCTCCGCAGAAGATGATACAGAAGCCGCGGCACTCAGACAAGACCAGCCAGAACCGATGCTGCCTTCCGATGCTCACAGCTTCTTCTCCCCTATCCTCTGCTGAGGCTGCAGCTAGCGGTGAGTCGTTCGTATGCCGGGATGCTCGTCGTGTGGAAGCTAACGAGCCGTAGGATTGTGTGCTTCTCGCAACAAAACCCGAGTTCTCTGTGCGTTTTATTCTGTTTTCTGCAAAATCTGCGCCGGCGGCGTTGTGTGCAGGTATGAGGTGAATTTGCTCCTGTTTCTTCTTGACTTATTTTCTCCTTGACTTCTTCTCTCCTACTGGATGGACTCGGTTCGGTTCACATTGGATTTTAACGCCGAATAAAGAAAACCCCGAAAACAAAAGAAATAAAAAGAAATTTCCTAACGCTGCCCAAAATCTAATGCTTTCCATATGCTTTGACCCTGTGACTATGCCTTTCGTTTGTGTAAAATAGTTTCTTCATGAAAGCCCTTCTCTACACACGTCAGAGATGGGCTGCAATCTGACGTGTCTCTCTCTCTTCAAAGGTAAGGCCAAAAGTCTTGAAATGTGACCAAGAGTCGTGTGACCAAAAGTCGGCTGCTAGGTACTGAGGGAAGTGTAACCGCACTTGATATATATATATACACGGCCTCTGTCGACCAGACAGTCCATCCCTTCAGTAACGCGCTCGTGCTTACAGCTACAAATGCAAATGTAGCTGCTGGATGCTTCGTTTTTGAAGCTCTAAAAATGTAAGATTCCGCACCTTTTTAGGTGATGCATCTAAAAGGCTCGGAAAGGAGGGGAGGCGGTGGGGGAGGAGAGTGGGCAGGAATACCCTGTGAGATCCCCGTAGAAAAGAGAGCGGGCCGCGGCAGGATGTATGAGGGTCGGCAACCCCGACGGGCTCTGTGCTAAAGCGATTTCTTCAAGTAGAAGGAGTTGGTAGCTGCGCAGGTCTCGCAGCAACATATGCATATATGTAACGGCCGCCTGCCGTGCCCTCACTGGGCCTTGCCGTCTTTGGCTGCAGCTTTGGCGGCCCGGAACTTGGCCATCTCCTTCTGGACCTCCTTCTCGACGCGGCCTTGCAGCTCCGGACGGTAGTGGAAGGCGAACAACAGCTCGAGCCAGACGAACAGCGGCGCGAGGAAGATGGCCTGGAAGGTGTTGTCGAACAAGGCTGGCGCGCGGACCTCAAAAATGCCGTGGCTGGCAAACTGCAGGATCCACGACGCCACGTGCGTTGCGGCCGCGTACGTTGTGATTGTGTACGCGTCAAAGTGCGCCAGGGCGTAGTTGCCGGCGGCCGCAGCACCGAGGCAGATGAGTGCCAGAGCCGTGCCGGCAACGGGCTCGAGAAGCACGTAGAGGCCGCCCCAGGTCAGGGCGGCCAGCGTGCAGAGGTTCAGCTGGAGATTGGGTATGGTGAGCCATGAAGGCAACGGTATCAGCGTGGGGGCGTTGGCGGCCTGTGCAGAGGGCGGAGAGCGAGCGCGCGCATGTCAGCGAGGAAGCCAGTGATGAGAGGGGCAAGACAGAAAAGCGCCTCAGAAACCGGAACAAAGCCCTACCATCCAAAAACCGGTGAACAGAATCAACGGCACACAGCACATGTGGATGGCAATGTTGACCTTGTTGTGGTGGTAGGCGCCATACTGGAAAACAAGATGAGCATTGCGCAGGGTTAGCGACTGCTTGGGCACAACCCGTGGCGCCACGTGCGACACCTGCGGGCGAGCTGCGGCGTACAGAAACAGGCGACATCCGACTTACAAAGACGAGGTGCTTTTCCAGATCGAGAGACATCGTGGCAAGCGGTCTGCAATTTTGGCGGGAGGGCGGGCGCGCCGGAAGAGGGGGGGGGGTGGGGTGAGGTACAGGAGTCGGCGGGCTAGATACGCCAACAAGAGACAAGAAAAGGGCAGACAGCCACGAAGGCGACGAGATCGAAGAAGGTAGTCGAGAGCTCCTTCACCACGCCGGAGAATCCATCCGAGCTGGAGCCGTCGTGGAGAGCGGAGGGAATAAAGCGTCGTCTAGGTCTGAAGGAAAGAAGATCTCCCGCACACCATGGCAGGGGGGGGGGGGGGGGGCTGACGTGTAGAGTCGGAGAGGCGTTGTGGTTGTGGTTGTGGTCGTGGTCGAGGTGACTGGCGTTGTGGCCGACATTCGGGTGTGAAGCAATTCGTTGGGCCAAACGGCTCTTGCGGAGAGCACGGGTCGGGATGCAGATTGCCTCAGCTGCCACACCACAGGGTGGACAGATCCAGGTGCCACTTGGCTGGGGAAGGTGGTGTCGTTGGTGGCTGCTTCCCGAAATGCCCGCGACGGACCATCTGATTGGCGCTGCTGGCCCCCTGCTCGGTCCGCTGTATTGCGGAGCCGAGCTCCGCTGAGGTGGCATGGAGACAGCTCGGTGTTGGGCGTTGGAGCTCCAGGGCCGGGCGGTCTAGTGTCGTGACCGTCCACGTGATGGCTTTATTTCTGGAAGCAGAGCTTTCCCCTCGAGAGAAAGTCGTCAAGACGCGCACCCAGAGACAGGCGGCGACATACCCCAGAGCACAATATCGGCGACACATACACGAAAACCACCCGAGCCGGATCCCGACGACGACAGATCCTCTCCAGGCCTGTGCAGCGCGTCCGCGGCGAGCCTGACCTGACCGTTGCCCTCTCTTCGCACGCCCCCGACGTTGCTCGATCTCTTTTGGCGGGAGCTGCCTGGACGACAAGCTGTCACAGACCCCAGCCGGGGCGTGGCCACGATGATCCACCCCTCGCGGATGGCATATGTGGAGGATGCGGAAAAGGAACACAGCGGCCGGCAGCCCGGGGGCATCGACTTGGCGAACGTGCCCCTCGAGCATGACTACGAAATCCCCATGACGGCGTCGGGCATCGCGCCCGACAAGGCGTCGGAGCTGCTCGCGCAGCTGGCACGGAAGAAGATTGCCGCGACCGTTGCCGTTCCCAAGGAGGACTCCAAAGTGCGCGAGAAGCTGCGGGAGCTCGGCGAGCCGATCACGCTCTTTGGCGAGCAGCCCCCGGACCGCAAGGCACGTCTGCGGGACCTGCTGGCGGGCGTCATCGCCGACCGTGCGGCGGCGGCGGCGGCAGCCGGCGATGTGACCATGGGCGATGCGGCGGGCCTGGGCGGCAGCGACTTTGGCGACTGTGACGACGACAGCGACGACAGCGACGACGAGGACGCCCCCCAGGAATACTACACGCCGGGCGGCCCCGAGCTGCTGGAGGCGCGCCTCGCCATCGCCAAGTACTCGCTGCCGCGCACGCGCCGGCAGGTTGCGCTGCAAAAGGCCGAGTCTGCGATCCCGCTGCGTGCGCACGTCAAGTTCCGCGACCAGGTCAAGGGCAGGCTGCGCGGGTTTGAGCTGCAGGCCTCGCAGCCGATCGGCGACCGCAACATCAGCATGACGCGCATCTCGCCGAGCGGCTCGCTGGTGGCGGCCGGCAACTTTGGCGGGTCGCTGGGCCTGTACGGGGTGCCCGACCTGGAGCCCAGGCGGGCCTTGCGGGGACACACGAGCAAAATCAGCGGCTTGTCGTGGTTTCCCGGGGCCACGCTGCCCGAGGCGGGCGTGTCCGAGGACGCGGTGAACCTGGCGTCGGGCGGCGCCGAGGGCCTGGTTCACCTGTGGTCGCTCAACCAAGACACACCACTCGCGACGCTGTCGGGGCACGAGCAGCGTGTTTGCCGCGTCGAGTTCCACCCGTCCGGCCAGTACCTGGCATCGGCGTCCGAGGATGCGACGTGGCGGTTGTGGGACGTGCGGCGGGCCGGCGAAGAGGGCGGCACCGTGGGCGCGAACAACGGCGACAGCACGGCGAAGAGCAGCAGCAGCGCCGAGGTGCTTCGCCAGGAGGGCCACTCGCGCGGCGTGTACGCAGTCAGCTTCAACACGGACGGGTCGCTGATTGCGAGCGCAGGTCTCGACAGCATTGGCCGCATCTGGGATCTGCGGTCCGGCCGCACGGCGATGATCTTGGACGGCCCGCTGGACGGCCACATCAAGCCCATCTACGGCCTCGACTGGGGGGCTGACGGGCACCGGCTGCTGACGGCGTCGGCCGACGGCTGGGTCAAGTGCTGGGACATACGCAAGGTGCAGCGGGTGGCGGGCATCGGCGCACACACAAGCACGGTGTCGGACGTGCGGTGGTTCAAGGGCCTCGATGATGGCCTGCTGGGCACTCCGCCGGGCGTGGACGAGGAGAGCGGGGTGCAGAAGCCCAAGACGTCGGGTACGTTCTTCGTGTCGAGCGGCTTCGACCAGAAGATCCAGGTCTATTCGGCAGACGACTGGGCGCTCGTGCAGACGCTCAACGGCCACACAGGGCCCGTATCCAGCGTGGACGTCAGCCGGGATGGCATGTGGATCGTGAGTGGCGGCCACGACAAGACGGTCAAGCTCTGGGGGCGGGACGACGGCTCGAGTCTCTACTCCTAGTCCAACGGGAGGGAGAGGCGGAGAGAACCTGTGTACGACGGCGGCACTGATTTGATAGACCAATTTTACGATACCCCCCCTGATGCCAGCTGACGAGGTACGGACCTGACACGATGACGGTATTGGTTATGCGGCCTACTCCGTTGGCGAATCGTCTTGTGTCTGATCCCAGCCCCCTTATGCTTGCTCTCCGCTTTTCCCCGTCTCGTCTCTTGCGGACCACCCGCCGGACCGACTGCTTCGGTCTGGAGCATGCACTGCCGTCCAAGGGGCAGTGGCGGCCAAAATGAAGGACATATGAGGAACGAGAACACTGGGAACCTCCCCGTATTGCACTGTATATTCCAAGGGTGCAAAGCCCCTGAAAGCCCCTATACTGCCCTGCATTTTCAGCGCTCCAGATTTGAGCGTCGCGACACTTTTCTGGTCTGCGATCATGACGGTGGGAAACTGGAAAGCTAAAAAAGAAAAAGAAAAGCGTAAAGGGCTTAATTGATTCTTGAATGCGTTCGGTGTCGTTATAAAGTGCGTTGTGTTCAAGTCGGGGTTGACAGAATCGGGCAGCCTCGGGAACTTACAGGGCGGCTCCAGGCACTTGTCGGCCGGAGGCGCACGTCGAGGATCGCACCTTCCTCTTTCTTTCTCTTCTTTTTTTCTCGTCCTCCCCCTGTGGTCCACTATTAATAGTGCCTGGACTCGCCCACCCGGAGTGTGCCCTGTTTGGCCACCCTGACTCGCTGCTTCCGTCCGCGGCGGGCACTACTTTTTCTGCCAGCTTTTTAAAGTGGGTCGGTCTCTGTTTTCCGGGGGGGGGGTTTGTTCTCCGCCTTTTTTTTCTCGTTCTCCAAGGACTGGCCTGGCTGCCTGCCTTTATTCTCTCTGGTCTTCCTCCCTTCTCCCTCTCCTCCGCCACACAACATCAAAACCACCAACATCAAACGCGCCCTCCCCTCCCCGAATCACCTGCAAATGCATAGTCCAAGCACGCCGCTCGACAATACCCCCTCCTTTTTCCGGGCCCAGATGCGTGTGCCAAGTGCCCAGAGCCTCCTGCGAAAACTGCTGTCTGAAGTGCGCTGCGACGCCGAGCGACGCCGGGGCGACACCCCTTGAGCAGAGAGGGCTTGAGCGGTCTGAGTCGAGGTCTGTCGTTGCACAGGCCTTTTGTGATCTCCTCCCGAGCTCTCGCGTCCTGCCGCCTCCCGCCTCGCGCCTCGCGCCTCGCGCCTCGCGCCTCGCGCCTCGCGCCTCCCCATCCCTGTTTCGCCAACCCCTCCCTTTCCTCGACCATTTGCTGGCCATGGAGGCTCCTCCGCACGCCCTCACCACGGTGCGTGGGTTTCACGGAACACCTGTCACCTCGGGCGACGAAGACAGTGACTACGGCGCTGCCGGCGCGAACCGCGGAAACAGCGGGCAGCGGCGCAGCCGAAAGCAGCGGCTGCCTGTCCTCGACGACGTTGTCAGTGCCAACTGCAGCCCTGTGCTGCGGCCTTCCGGGTCGCCAGCAATTAGCGGCATCGCCAAGCTGCGGATGCAGCTGGATCCGCTCAGCCTCGACACGTCTGCGTCCTCTTCGCGCGCCAGCTCTCCCGGTGCCAAGACCAAGGCCCACCAGCTGCCGGCGACGTTGGCTGGGCCTCCGCCGACGGCCGTAACCGCTGCGCGCGTCACCTCCCCGCTGTCCCCGACCAAGCATCGGCATCCAAACCAGACGGGCCACACGGGCCTGGCGAGCCAAGTCGACTTCTCGATCAAGAACTGGGAGAAGCGGCCGCACTCGTCCACGTCGACAAAGGCAACGACGGGTTCCGACACCAGCCGGATCCCTACTGCAGCCAGCAGCCGAAGCACCAGCCACGACGGCATCTCGAGCAACACTAGCGGCGATGAGACGGGGACCGAGGCGGCTACGGATGACGATATGACGAGCTATGTGATCTGCCTCGAGAGCGACTTTGTCAGCGAGAGCGTCGAAGAGGGCACCGGCGGCGGCGCCGGCGGCGCGCGGCCGGCCGCGGCCGTAGCCCAGTACGTCAGCGAAGGCAAGTCGGCTATTTTTGAAGCGGACTTGGACGACATCCCCCAAACTTTTGCATCCACAAGCACCGCAACGGTATGCCCTGTCGAACGGGCCCTCGACACGCTCGAGGGCGAGAAAAGCCCGGCCGCAGAAGGCCCGGCGCCGGCGCGCAAGAAGATGACATCGGGCGACTTTACGCCGCTGCGGTGCCTTGGAAAGGGATCCTACGGCACCGTGCTGCTGGTCAAGCAGCACTCGACCGGCCGTCTGTATGCGCAGAAGCAGTTCAAGAAGGCGTCGCTGGTGGTGCATAAGAAGCTCATCGAGCAGACCAAGACGGAGCGCCAGATCCTCGAGTCGGTGAACCGCCACCCGTTTGTGGTCAAGCTGTACTATGCCTTCCAGGACCGCGAGAAGCTGTATCTCATTCTCGAGTACGGCCAGGGCGGCGAGCTGTTTACGCATCTCAGCTCCGAACGCATGTTTAGCGAATCGACCGCAGCGTTTTACATGGCGGAGATGGCTCTGGCCCTGTCGCACCTCCACGACACGCTGGGCGTGGTGTATCGCGACCTGAAGCCGGAAAACTGTCTGCTGGACGCCGAAGGGCACCTGCTGCTGACGGATTTCGGCCTGTCCAAGGTCGCTCTGCCCGGGCCGCGCAGCCGCGCCGGTTCGACGGCCACGGACGTGTCGGACGATGCCTGCTGCAACTCCATCCTGGGGACTGTCGAGTACATGGCGCCCGAGGTCGTGCTGGGGCAGAAGTACGGGCGGGCGGTGGACTGGTGGTCGTTTGGCGCGCTCGGCTTCGACCTCATGACCGGCAACCCGCCGTTCCGCGGCCGGAACAATGCCAAGATCCAGGAGAACATTGTGAAGCAGAAGCTGGCCCTTCCGTACTTTCTCAGCCCGGATGCCAAGGACCTGTTGACACGGCTGCTCCGCAAGGATCCGCGCAAACGCCTCGGCGCGACCATGCCCAAGGACCTGGGCATTCTCAAGGCGCACCGGTTCTTCCGCAAGATCGACTGGGCCCGCATGGCGGCGCGCGAGGTCGAGCCGCCCATCCAGCCCGTTATCACGGACCCGGAACTGGCCGAGAACTTTGCATCCGAATTTACGGACCTCCCCCTGAGCCCTGTCATGTCGCCGACGAGCCGTGACCGGGACCCGTACACGAGCCCGACGTCGCCGCGGCCGAGAGGCAGGAGCATTGCGGGCGGCGGCCTCAGCGGCACGAGCTTCCGGGACGACCCCTTTGGGGGATTCAGCTTTGTGGCGAGCACGAGCCTGCTCAACGAGACCAACTTTCCCTCGTTTCTGGAGTGATTTTGTTTGTGTGTGGGGGGAGGGGGGGAGGGGGGATTCTTCGAGGCTTGGAATGAAAGCGCTCAGGATAGAGCATGAGAGACGAGACAGCGGAGGCGGCAAAAGGCGGTCTGACATCTTCAGGGGGAAAGATAAGAGAAGGAGAGGCGGATGCTACACGGCGTTCTTTTTCTTCTTGTTTTCTTGCTTTCTTGCTTTCAAGGCGGGTTCTAACCGTTTCTGCTATTGCTTGGGATTACAATGGCTTTTCTTGTTGTCTTTTTCTAGCATTTCTGCGCGCGTCTGCACATTCTTGTCCAGGCCGGTCGCTCTGACCAATGATGGGAGCATAAAAAAAAGGGACACAGGATGGCCGCAGGTTCGGGCATCTCAAACAGGAGTATTGATTTCTTTATTTCTGTCTTTTTAGAGCCAGTTGACAACCGAACTTGTCTACTATTCTCATTGTTGTCAACTCCCACGGCGAAAACGAAGCTTTCAATGGCAATGGCAACGGCAATGGCAAGAGACAAGATCGACTGCAATAGGACTCGGTGAAAGATGCGCGCGTTCTCGCAGACACATGCAGGCCGTCGGCCTCGTATGTAGGCATAAGCCATCTACAGCAGAGAGACCAACCAGGACACACGAACTTCGTCCCTCCCCCTTTCCTCCTTTCTCTGTTGGAGTATGTGTGTCCATCCCAAAACACGGAGACGGCCACGAATGCACATGCAAGCCAAGGGAGGCATCCCATGCATACAAAGGTCGGAGTGCTACTCGCACCTGTGCATGGCGGATCCCGGACTCAAAGGACGAACGGGTGGTATCATCGCCCTGGCCCATCCGTCAGGAAAAAGCAAGCCCTGCGGCAGGCCCAGAACATGAGAGCGGCAAGGCGGGAGTCGACAGAAAGAAGGCCACGAGAGACAGGGGTCTCGGCTTGAAACAACCCCCCTCACCCCCCAAGAACCGGCACATATTATTAATGTGGCGCATCGTTTCCCGTTGTCACTTGTCTGTTTCTCTCAAAGCATTGGTAATAACAGACTAGCACTCCATATGGACCATCCATCGCTCCATTCGGAGATGCACACGCAAACCGAGGCGCAGTCTCCGCCGGCGTGAGACAACGGTTTTCGGTTTCTTTTTCGTTTTCCTTCTTTTTTCTTTTTTTCCTTTTCTGTGCCCCCCCCCCCATCCTATTGTTTTGTTTTACGCCCTCATCTCCTCATCTCCTCATCCGAAATGAAGTGCATCCGTTGGCCAGAACGGCAGTTCGGGAGGACACCGTTTGACAAGACAAACAATAATGTGTCGTATATGCTCTGTCCTCCTCTGCAACATGAGCACGCCTCTTATCATCCCCCCCCCCCCCCGGATGGAACTGTGATCGTCTGCTATCCTACTCTGTTGTATCTTACTCCGTATTGTCCGAGCGGACCAGACCTGTCCAGCCCAACTGATAGCACGACACGTTACGGCACGGCCGCAACGGCTGTGCAACTGCTCGGCCAGCGCTGCGCGGTGAGCAACGCGGCCGCATCATTCTGTCCGCTTGCCACTTCCCTTGCCGTTCGGGTCCATTCCAGGCCCCGTGTCTGGCGTCAGTCAGTCTGTCCGTCAGTCTGTCCGTCTGTCCGTCTCTCTCTCCCTCCCCTCTGATCTACACTGCCCCCTTCCCCGTGCTTCTCTAGCCGGACGCGTAATCGTGTCTTTGTCCTCCTTTTTTTGCCCGAACCTTTTGCTTCTTCTTTCCTCCGCCTTGACGCCCGACGTTGGCTCGCAATTTTGCGCTCTGTGCTTCTTCGGGCCTTCTGGGATGAGGTCCTGTAATAATCCCTGTCGGCCCAGGCCCCAGGCCCATTGGCGCTTGGGGGGGAATGCGACCAGACCCTCCTTGTGTTCCAGACCTCTTTTTTTATTTTTATTTTTTAGCTGTTGTTTGCCGACTAGTTAGTGGACGCGGCTCGCCAGCGCTCTTGCTAATCCTGTCGCCGTCGTTGGTCCTTTCGAGCGCGTTCCTTCCCCACGAGCCCGTAATAATACTATGTACGGAGGAGAACCCACACCCCCCCCCCCCTTGTGGTGCAAGTACCGCTATCAGAACCACTAAGATTAAGCTTCCCAACTTCCCTCCTTCCTTCGTTGGCGCTTTGCTTGTCTTTATTCTTATTTGTGTTTGGCACCTTTGGGCCTTCCTTCAACGCGGTCACGCCCGTCGTGCTCCTTCCCCCTGTTCTTTGTGTCGTCCTTTGTTCCTTCTTCTCCTCTGACGCTGTCCCACTCCCTCTAATTGTGATACTGTTTCGGAGGGTGCCTTCCTTTGTTCGTCTATATTTAAGGGGGGGACAAAAGAGATAAAATAAAACATCACAAACGCACAAAGCACACAAACAAAGAGGCCTGCCTGACAGCACATGTGTCCGAGTGCACCGCGCTGTGCCGACGTGTGCAGCTGCCCAGCCCCAACTCCCCATCTCACGCCCGCCTATAAACCAGTCCTCCCCGGGACGAAAAAAAAGGGGGCGGAGGGGGAGACGAGAGAGAGAGGACGCGCGTTTCGATCACCATCAATCCTCTTTCTGGCAGCGCCAAGAAGGCCTCGACCGAATCGCGGATCCTCCCTTGCCGTCGTTATCGGGGGGGGTTGCCCGGGCGTTCCCGCCCGCCCCCGCGCCCCCCCCGCCCCGCGCGTAAGCCTTTTTCTGCTCCCCCCCCCCCCCCCCCCCCCCCCCCCGACCGTCTTCGGCTTCGTCGCCGGCCCCGTTCTTTAGAGTCAAGCGCTTTCCGATCTTAATTTCTCGAGAGTTTTCAGCTCTTGGTCCCGAGCCTCTTCTCAACCCCCCTTCCCTTTCTGTGTTGGTGCTCGGACTCCCGTATTGCGCCTCGCAGACTTGCCCTCTTTTGTGCAATCTGACTGTCTTGGCGGAATACGAGTACGCCCGCGGTGTCCGTTGCATCCTTCATGCCGCGTCGTTTCACCCAGGAAAAAGACGTGACGACGCGGGTGCCATACTCTTGAGGGCGGCGGACTTTGTATATGTATCTGGCCTAGGATCGCCAACCCCCCCGGTGGGATACGGCATTCTCTGTACGGAGTACTCATATCTTACATACCACGCTCTGTCTCTGCCTCTCTGTCTCTGTCTCTCTCTCCCAGACTCAAATATCAAGTTGCTCACCCCCCCCCCCCCCCCCACTGGCCCCCCTGTCCCCTGTTTACCCTTGCCCGCCTGTTTCCCTTTCCAGTAATATTGCACACCCCAAGTATTGGTTCCCTAGTCTCTTCTTGTAAGTCTTCCTTTTCTCGCAACTGCTCGACATCTTCCATGATCTGGCCCACACATTGTTGACCAGCCAGCCGCTCTGGGTATCCAATCGCCCTTTCGCTCTCTCGCGGTGCCAGCATAGTATCGGACACAGCCAGATACGCTCTACGTCTTGATTAACTAGCCCTCCTCTTCCTGTCGCCTCGCCAGCATCTTGGTCACCTCCCTCTCCTTCTCTCCTTCTCTCCCTCTCTCCTCTCTCCCTTCATCGCCATCCTTTCCATTTCCTGTTCCGCCTCTTTTCGGCACCACCCTTTCGACTGTGGTAGCTCGAACATCCGAGACTCGGCGACAATTGGTGACTGTGTGCACCGCATCACTGGAAACGACAAAGAGCCCACAATGACGGCACGTTCACAACAACGGCCCCTCTCGGCCTTGGCCGTGGTCCTGAGTGCGTCTAACATGGCATTCCCGCTTGGCCTGGAAACGAGGCCACTTTAGAAAAGTAAAAAAAGAAAAACTAACATGCCGTGTTCCCTCGTTACAGCTTTGGCCTTGGGCACATACGGATCACCTGTCACATACTGCCCCTCCGGCGCCACAGACGTCTGCTACGCCGTTGGCGTACCGGATTCGACGGCCAGCGCAGGGTCCGGCAACATCTACTTCAGCATCACCGCCCCGACGTCGTACCAATGGGTCGCGCTCGGCACAGGCTCCAGGATGTCCGGATCCAACATGTTTATCATGTACCAGGATGGCAGCGGCAATGTGACGATCTCGCCCCGCCTGGGGACGTCCCACACAGCGCCCTCCGAGGACACCAGCAGCACTGCCGCCAAGCTGACCCTGCTGGCCGGCAGCGGCGTGTCGGGCAGCACGATGACGGCCAACGTGCTGTGCTCGAACTGCGAGTCGTGGGGCAGCAGCGGCACGCTGTCTGTCACGGGCACCAAGACCGCGTGGATCGGCGCCTGGAAGGCGGGCAAGTCGCTGGCGTCCACCAACAAGAACGCTGCGCTCAGCCAGCACGACAGCACGACCCAGTACCAGCTGGACCTCACAAAGGCGACCATCGCCAGCGATAGCAACCCGTTTGTCACCACCAGCTCGAGCGGCAGCAGCACCACCACCACCACCGGCAGCGCCGCCGGCAGCACCGGCAGCACTAGCAGCGGAAGCGGAAGCAGCTCAGGGTCAGACAGCGATGGCGATGGCGATTCATCGTCGTCTTCCGACGGCGACGGTGTGACCGCATCGTCGAGCCCCAAGGCCGCGATCCTCGCGGCCCATGGCGTCATCATGGCGCTTGTCATGGTCATCCTCTACCCTCTCGGTTCCGCGCTGATGCCGCTCGTCGGCAAATGGCTGGTGCATGGCGTTTGGCAGGGCCTTGCCTACCTGCTGATGTGGGCTGGGTTTGCGTTGGGTGTTGTGACGGCCCAACAGCATGGAATGGTGAGAGAGCCCCTCTCGGCATCCCCCTTTACCTCCTCCAACCCTTTCTCCTCTCGTGTTGCACAAAAAACAAAGTCACTAGCTAACACTGGCCGTTCCTTCAGCTATATGTCGACGAAGCGCGCAAGCATACCATCCTCGGCACCGTTGTTGTGGCTGCCATGGGCATCCAGCCTGCGCTGGGCATGCTGCACCATCGCCATTTTGTCCAGAACCAGAGCCGCGGTCCAGTCAGCCACGCGCACATCTGGTGGGGCCGCGCCCTCATGGTGCTGGGCATCATCAACGGCGGTCTCGGCCTGGACCTGGCGTCGGCATCGCATTCCCTCATCGTCGGCTACTCGGTGGCATCGGCCGTCCTGTTTGTGGCCTACGTGGCGGCCAAGGCCGTCGGATCTCGCTTCCTGGCACCGCGACGTGCAGAGAAGACCCTGCTCAACCGCATCGACTCTGCGCCCGGCAGTGGCCGGCGGCTTGGCGACGGCAACCACGGCGACGAGCAGGGGCACGAGATGAGCTACCGGCCCCGCAAGGGTGGCCCAAACGAAAGCAGCAGCAGCAACGACTATGCGGCGAACGGCGGCCGGACTCGGGACCGCACGCAGCGGGAAGAGGGGAGGTTCGCATAGGGGAGAAAAAAAAAGGATAAGAAGAATGCGACTTTGGATGAGAGTTTGGGGGCGGACCGGGTTCACAGCCGTTTCTGTTGGAACGGACAACAATTGTTACGGGAGGCTTTTTGTATATGTTTTAATGGAGTCAATACGAACGATCCTCTATGAACGAGTCGAGCCGTTCTTGTCGGGGAGAGAGAGAGGGCGCGATGCTGGGAGTGTGTCTGTTGACAGCCGTTTGTTCGACGCGGCCCAGAGGATGTTGGGAGCTCACGTGACAGTACCCGTGCATCTGTAGAGCTGCTGCGTTGCAATAGCCGAGCAGTGGAGCTGTCCTGGCTCAACGAACGAGGGAAATAACAGAAGAGAAATAAAATAAAATCAAAAACTGCCCCAGCAGGCGCGACCTGAGTGGCAGAAACAGCGAATGCGGACCCGTTTTTTCGCCCGTCGTGCTTCCCTCTCGCGCAGAGCGGTCACTGGGTTTTTTTTTCCGCCCGGCCCAATTCCTGCTTTTCCCTATTAACGCCCTTTTTTTTCCCGCTCCCTCCACCCACGCCCGGACACCACCCCCCCCCCCCCCCCGATTCTCATCCTCGCAAAACCCGAAGGTGAACGCTGTGAGCCGACAGAGCTTCTACCAACCATCGTCCGAATCATCAAACTCCCCTCCGACGAAACCACCCGCCCCTCCAGCATCGCCTCCCTTCCCCCCGACCCTCCCGCTTTTTCTCTCCTCTTTCCACTTCGCCCTCGAATTCGACGAATACCTCCCCCCTCTCCCACCCCTTCCCACCCCCCCAGACTCTCTTCACGATGCTTCAGTCTCTAGCTCGCGCTGCGGTATGTTGCCCTCCCTCCCCTTCCCTCTCTTCTCTCTCCCTCTTCATCCCCCCTTCTCCCCCTGGTGTTGCTGGGGGGGGATCGTCCGTATCCCCCCCCCCCCCCCCCCCCATCCTCTCTCTTTGTCTCTCTCTCCCGGCCTTGGCTCCGCCGCTCTCTCTCTCCCGCTTCGACCAAACGGCAACCTCGGAAATGGACAATTCGCAGTGGCTCGGATCAGATTGGACTGCGGCAATTGGAATGGAAGAGGCCTTCGGATCGTGCAGCGACAATCACCTCCTCACCCGGACTTCCGGATCGCCTGCCGGTTGCGTGTCCAAAAGGGAGCGACGCCAGAGACAACGAGTAGAATGAGATGGCTTTTGTTGGAGTCTCTCTTAGGCCGACCTTTCTGACCCCGGCCCGATCGGATCCCCGACTCGCGAAGCCGGCCGGCGGCGGGAAGGCCGCCTTGGTATCGATTGACATAGAGAGAGAGAGACGACAGAAGAGAGAGCGCAGTGACGGGCCGCTATCGGAACAGACAAAATGCGACTCCCCCCCCTCCCCATTCCCATTTCCCATCGCAGAGTCAAGACCTGAAGAGAACAAGGATATGCTGACAGAGACCCCCCCTCCCTATCAACAGCCCCGCCGGGCACTTGCTACCGTGACGCGGTCGGCGATGACAGTGCAGATGCGGACGTTTATTGTGCCCACAGTCTCGCGCCGGGGTAAGTCTGGGCCGTCCGTGATCTCTTCCCCCGCCCGCCGCAGCTCCCCGCTGACCCGCTCGTTCCACAGCCGACTTCGTCCAGGAGCTGTACCTGAAGGAGCTCAAGGCCTACAAGGTGCCCGTCGTCAAGCCCGAGGATGCCCAGGGCCAGGTCGCGACGTTTGCGCTGCCCAAGGCCCCCGCGTCGCCCGAGGAGGCCGACCTCGCCAGCAGCCTGCAGGAGTACGAGTCGATGGCCGTCGAGGTCGAGGGCCAGGAGACCGCCGCCGGCGGTGAGGCCGTCGCCGCCACCGTCGAGGACTGGTTTGTCGAGGAGGAGGAGGAGGAGGGCGCCCACCACTAAACAGAAAACATGCGGCGCAATGGACGGGGGAACCCTCCAGGGGGGGCTGCGGAAGGGACGTGGAATGGAACCCGGCTCCAGGGCCACTACGATCTCCGACCCTCCGCTCCCCCTCCTCCTACTCCCTCCTCCCTCTCTCTCTCTCTCTCTCTCTCTCTCTTTGTTAATATCATCACCATAACCGAAATTCTCGACGACCCAAACCGAACCATAGCCCACCCTCCCGTCTCTCTCCCCCAAAAGGAACGACACTGAAAAGCTGAAAGGGAAAAAAACGGACGAACAGTGGAGAGGACAAGATCCGAAAGAAGGGGGGGAGGCGCTGTGCTGTTGGTGCCAGTTTCTTTTTGAGGGGACGAATAGAAGGGGGAGGAACGGGGGAGGAGGGCGGGCGGTGCAGCCGGAGCACAACCGCCTCCCCTTCTTTTCTGTGTTGGAACGTTTTGTCGTCTTGTCCAAAAAAAAATAAGCAAGAAACCCTCTCCGTGTACAAATTCTCATTCCTTTTTCTCTTATTATTTTCAACACCACCTTTCTTATTTTTTTTGTGGTTATGTTTGCTTGTGAGTCTCGGTGGCCCAGCTTTTGCTGTGACCGTTGCCATCTGGCAATGTTGAAAACCGTCCCGTTGCAATTTATCTGTGTTTCCTTGCCTCTGTGGCCGCCCTCGAGCAGGGTCGACAAGGTATCAGAGAAGAAAGGAAGGGGGAAATGGGAAGAAGCAAGTCGTGAGTACAAGCCAAGTAATCGTTTGAGGACTGCCCTTTGCCGAGATCATCTCCAACTCATAGCAAAAGCAAAACAAAGCCCGCTGCTTCTGCATCTCGCATTCGGGAAACGAAAGAAGAAAACAAGTCCCCCCCCTTTACACGAACACGTCCTACCCCCCGTCCATCCCTTCCTTTCCTTTTCGCTTCATTCTTGGGAAGAAAAACTCTCTCATTATCCGGAAACCCTTTGGTATTATTCAGAACACGGACAAGAACGCATCGTCCGGACTGTGTCAAAAAAAAGTTGTGCCAAATGCAGAATTGCGATGCAGGGTCAAGCGAGGTGTGACAAAAACCATGATACAAATTGAGCAAAGTGGAAAAGAGAGAATCGAGAGAAAAGAGAGAGAGACACACACACAGAGAGAGAGAGAAAGGGTGAGAGAAGGAAGAAAAAAAAACAGATAGCCACAAATTAGTCGATATGCTTGTCCTCCCATCCACCCAACCGGAAAGCCGATCCGTGAAAAACGCCTGACCGCCGACCTGGGCTGGTTTGCTTTGGATTGTCAAGATTTGCTCTTTCTACCCATGCCCTTATAAAATGCAGACCGCCGCCCTCCCTTCCCTCCCCCCCTCCTCCTCCTCCTCACCCCGTATGCAGGATATTCTAGGATTAGGTTGGCGCATTAAATGTCGTGATGGATATTAAAAAGAGAAAGAAAAAATATGTGAAGCCGGGCGTCATCCTTGTGGGTTCAGTAGTGACTGTTCCTCTTTTGTGGTTGTGAAGGGGGGCGGGGGGGGAGGAGTTCTTGCGAGTTGTTGATACATCGTCCGACAAAAAGAGGAAAGGGTGGGAAGGAAACCAGCCCCCTCCTAAGAACACGCTTGTTTTTGACGGTGCAAACTGAGACCTTTTAATTTTTTTTTACATGTCAAAGTGCGAGCCGCCAAACATGTGTTCGTCGGTGGCCGTGCGGACGACGCCGCTCATGCGGTTAGCATTTCTCGGGTCAATGTCGTTGATATCGTCCCAGTCGTTGTCGTCCTTCCGAACAGTGCCTTGGGCGTCGTGGTAGGCGGCACCGTGCATGTCGTCGTCAAAGTCCGCACCGTTGTTGTACGAGGGGCGGCTCTGCATGTGATCTTCCAGGGCGCTCTCGTCGACAAATGTGAAGCCTTGGAAATTGGCCTGCATGGACGGCGACAGCGGCGTCGACGTCGCAATGCCCCGCGCAAGCGCGGCGGCGCGTTCGTTGAGCGACCCGCTTTTGTCCATGGCGTCGGTGAAGATGGGGTCGAAGTAGGACACGTCCGTGTCGGACTTCAACTTTGGCTTGAACGGGGGCGTGATGAGCTTCTTCGACAGAGCATCCCAGTCGATGTCGCGGAAGAACGGGTGCTCCATGAGCTCGGCAGCATCCTTTGTCGCGCCCAGTCGATGCTTCGGGTTCCGATTAAGCAGCCCCTTGACAAAGCTGCGGCCCTCGGCCGACAGGGTATCCTTTGGGAACCGGACCTTGCCAAACGCAATGTTCTTGTACATCTGCTGCGTGTCTTCGGCGTAGAACGGGCTCCAGCCACAGCACATCTCAAACACGAGCACGCCGAGTGACCAGAAATCGACCATCTTTGTATAGCCCGCCTCGTCCAGCAGAACCTCTGGTGCCAGATACTCGGTGGTGCCGCAGAACGTGTTGGTCGTGTCGTTCTTGGTGAGATTTGCCTTGGAGAGGCCAAAGTCGCACAGAGCAATGTGCCCGTTGGCATCCAGGAGGATGTTCTCGGGCTTGAGGTCACGGTAGACAATGTTGTTGTTGTGTAGGTGCTCGATGGCCAGGATCAGTTCGGCAATGTAGAATTTAGCCCGCGCCTCTTCGAAGCGGCCCTCCTTCTGCAAGTGCCAGAAGAGCTCCCCGCCGGACATGTAGTCGGTGACCAGATACAGGTCGGATGGAGTCTGAAAGGAGAACTTGAGACCGACGATGAAGGGCGAGTCGGACGTGGCAGTGCGAACCAGGATGTTACGCTCGCCGACGGTATGGGCCACTTCTTTCTTCTGCACAATCTTCTTTTTGGAGAGAACCTTCATGGCGTAGATGCGGCGGGTGTCCTTCTTGCGCACTTGGTACACTTGGCCGAACGTGCCCTTGCCGATTAATCGCAGGATTTCAAAGTCGTCCGGCCCGTAATGTTTACGTTCTGTCCTTTGGTACGAGGCTTCGACATAGACCTCGCCGGTGGGCGTGTTTTCAGCCATCGTGTCGGAGTGGCCGCGGAGCGCAAACCAGCCACGAACCGGGCCATCCTTTTCCGAGCTGTTGGCTTGGAGGTTGACGTGCCCGAGAAATTCCTCACCGGTCGGGGAGTGGTCGTAGACAGAGACATCAACCAGCATATCCGAGTCAACAACATCGCTATTGATACAGTCAGCACAGGATCAAAAGGCGGGAAAAAAAAACGCAGCGGTGAGTCATAGACATGGAAAGAAGGAGAAAATGGGGACCACGTACAAAATTGCCTCTGCATCCCATTTAGGGTTGGTGAAGGATCGGCGAACGGAGCGGTTTCGGAAGGCACCATAGTCAGTAACACTGGTGTTGCTACTCTGCCGGCTCCGCATAGGGATTGCCATCGGCGGGCGGCCGCTGTCGCTGGCCTGCCGCTGGATGGGAATGCTCCCGATGGCGCCGGTCGGCGTGGTGGCCTCGCTGTCGTCGTCGGGCTGGTGAGGACCGCTCGAGATAAGCTCGCTGCGCTGGAAAACAACAACGACATACGGGTCCCTGGTCCGTCGGAGACCCCGTGCCTCGGCGATTTTGATTGTGAGTTTGCCTTTGGGGATGGGCGCTTGCGCACCGTGCGGCGGAGGTGCTAGGGCAAGAAGGCGGTTCCGGCTGCTCTCCGTTGGGGTGGCGCGGCCGTGGTGCTCGTCGCTCGCGATAGCCATGGAGGTTCTCGGCGTGTCGGCCTGGGATTGGGCAGCCGACAGTGATCGAGTAGGCGTAGATTGGCCGCTCTTTAAACGAGTCAGAGTTGTTAGCCTCTTTAGATGGCCCACAGAAGCAGATCGCGGGACAGCAGACGCCGACGCATCTGCGACTGGAGACGCAGAACGAACTGGCGTGTCTGGAGCCGTTGAAGCACGCAGACCGCCAGGTGCCAAGGAAGGAGGACGAGTAGAGGTAGGGGTAGAGGAAGTGGAGGAGGGAGGAGGGACGGAGGGAATAGAAAAGTGACGAGCAAGCACGCTGGACGGTGTTACAACGCCAGCCAAGGGTGTGGGTGTGGACGAGGAGGACTCCTGGCGAACGCGCTTGTCAAGCACGTCGGAAACGCTCTTCTTGTGGCCGAAAATCCACGGAGCATCCCGACGATGGGACGTGCAGCCACCGCCAGCCGCCTTGCCATCTTTGCCGGCGCTCTCCTCCCCGTCTCTGCCCCCCGAGCCTCTGCTCCCACTGCCGGTCCCGGCCACGCCTCGCACGGACGCCGGGGGTGTGGGGTAAGGGTGCAGTGAGGGTGCGGAGACTTCTGAGCTTTCAAACGGCGGTGCCCCCCCGTCAGGTAGTGCGGTCTCTTGTTGTGGTAGCTTGCCGTCATCGGAGTGCTTTTCACGTTCGCTTGGCTGCCGGTTCTGGTTCTCGCCAGTCTCGCCAGTCTCGCCAGTCTCGCCAGTCTCGCCAGCCTCGCCAGTCTCGCTAGCCTGCTGGCTCGACTGCTGCTGGCCCATAGACTCGTGTGGCAATAACGGAGGTGTGCCAACCCCGCGTGACGCACTGTCGGCAGCCATGTCTGCTGCGGCGTGTTGAGATGGGGACGGACTCGATGCCGATGCCGATGCCGATGCCGATGCCGACGCCGGCGTTGATGCGGTCGATGGTGAGATGAGCGTCCACGCCTGGGAGCTGATGGGGTCCGGCCCTGACAGCGGAAGCGGAGAGCTGGCCAGGTCGGTTTCCGCACGTGTTGCCTGTGTTGCTTGTGTTGCTTGTGTTGCTCGTGTGTGGCTAGGCGATGGCGTCACCAGAGATGCGTCTTCGGATGTCGTTGGGGTTGTTGCGGCGGCGGCAGCGGCGGGGACAGGAGGGGGAACAACAACGGATGTGCTTGCGGTGCGTGCAGGGGTTGCAGAGGTAGAAGTGCTGGAGGAAGAAGAGGAGGGTCTCGAGGGGACAGTGAAAGTGCCTGACAGAAGACGTTTAAAAGATGCAGGACGAACCTGGTTAAAGTAACTCATGATTCCTGGCAGGCGTTTGTCGTGGAGGTCCGGTTGCGGTGTAGCCACACCAGAGCGGGGGGTGTCGGTGCCGATCTGGTCGGTGCCGTCATCGTCGGCGGCGGCGGCAGACCTGCTGGGACTGTCAATTCCGTTCGTGGGAGCCATGATCAGCAGCAGACGGCAGACAGCCGAGACACGGAGAGAGGGGGACAACAGGGGCGGCGGGCAGCCAGAGCAGTGAGATGGGGGAGGCAGACGGAAAAGCTGCACGTTGTGACGTTGTGGGGGAGGGGACGGAGGGAGACGAGACAAGAGGGAGAAGGGAGAAGCGAAAGGAAAGGCCCCAGAACAGAGACAAAGGCGAGGAGAGAAGCAGAGCCGGCCAGGCCAAATCGCATAACAAATCGGAAAACAGGAAAATAGGGAAATCGGGAAATCCAGATGTGAAATAATAGGAGGGAAAAATCGGGAATACAACGTGAAAAATAGCTCGGGAGGGAAGGAGTGGCCGAGTCAATGAGGGGCAAATAAACGGCGACAAATATGACGACTAATGGGTGGAGGAGTTTTTGGGAGTTGTCCCTCTTTCCCTCCGCTCCTCTCTGGCTCCTGCCCACAGGTCCTGTCTTGCGATCATCGTGGGCCGCTAACAACACGAGCACCAGTGCCGCTAGGCATGCCGCAGCGAGCGCTGTCGGCAAGAGCCACTTGGGTGGGTGGGTTGGGGAGCGCTGTAATCGGCACTGTTATGGTGCATTCAGGCAGGTAGGGCAGGCAGGGCAGGCGCGAGGAGCCAAGGTTCTCCACCCGGGGGACGCTGAGCTGCGGTGGGTTTCGGAGGGTTTCGGTGGGTTCTGGTGGATTCTGGTGGGCTGGCGTGCCGTCCAGACAGGAGGCGACAACGGGGCTGGCGATGCTGAGAGGGACAAGGGCAAAGGAACAGGACAAAAGGGAAAAGGGCAGACGGGAACAAGGGAGAACAAAAGACAAGAAAGAGCTAAAAAAAAAGAAGGACGAATAGGGACGGGCGCAGGGCGACGGAGGAAAAAGCAAACACAGACAAAAAGACTGCCGAGAACAAAAGAACATGCACGGCGAGGTGGGCTGGACGAGGGGGCTGCGCGAGCTGAAGCTTGCGAAGCTTGTGGTTCTTTGGGCGCTCGTTGGCTCGTTTGTTCTTCTGCTTCGTCTCGCCCTCGCCGTACATCTCGTCTGTGTGGCCGCGACAGTTGTCCATATGAAACCTCCTCCAGGACCGCCACCACCACCACCACCACCACCACCACCATCACCATCACCAAGCCGCAGACCCGATGGCACCAGCCATGTGGCCGGAGACTTGAGTGGGGGCGGGTGGTGTAGCAAAAGCCAACCCTGGTGGCTGGCATGGGCACTCGCCAAAGTGGCGCCAGACAAGCAAGTCGCGCATCGCGCATGGCACGGAACGACAAAAAGACACTTCGTACAGCGTTCCATACACTGGCAGCCGGTCGCTTCGTCTCAGTAGAGCCCAGTGGCGTGTCAGGCAAGCGGCTCCGTAGCAGGGAAATGGAAATTTGCCTCCCCGTCTCAGGTCGAGGCTCTCCTCTTTTGGGGCAAGGCGCCGCCGGGAACCAGCGCTGCTGGCAGCCGGCGCCGTGTGCTCAGTCAGCGAGTCGGGCTGCTTGGTTTGATAAGCTGAACAGTGCACAGCTCGTCTGGCACAGCCATAGCTACCGCTCTGCCAGTCACGAACCGCCATCGCCCGTTGTCCCTCTTGGAGCGGGTCTGGTCCTCTTTTTGGCCCGTTTGGCATGTGGGAATGGAACCCTCTCCAGCTGGCGTGGGCTTTGAGGCGATAGGTTCCGGTAAGCGGAGGGAGGGAGCCAGCAGCGGCTTGTGTATTGTGCCCAACTTGGGCCTGGCCTGGCCTGGCCAGCCCTGCAACGACACGGCGCACAGCGCACAGCACACAGCCCCGCCATGTCAGACTGTGGCCCTCTTTTGGCCAGGCCCGGCCTTTGTGTCAAGGGAAAAATGGGTGGAATACAGGAGAAAGGGGAACGGAAGGGCAACGCAAGGGGAGCCAGGGGGGGAGGACGGAGGAAGCGAAGAGGAGCAACATGGGCAAAAAAGACAAGAGGAACGAAGAAAAGAAGAAAAGATACCACACAACGGGACGGCCGGAATGCGAAGAACCAAGATGCGGGCAGGAAGGGGGAGAGGGGGAGAGGGGGAGAGAAACTGGCAATTCCGGTTGCATATATCTCTTACCTCGAGATCACGGCCTGCGTGGCCCGCCTCAGCAAATCAAAGCTGTGGTTGGCGCCATGGGCGCCGTGGATGTTGGGAACGCTCTCTGTAGCACCCGACATTGTGAAAAGACTCGAGAAAGAAGACGGGCGCGCGGCCGTGCGGATGGCTTCGGGTCGGTTCGCGGCTGGGGGAGGGAGGGGGGCCCCTTGTGCCCCGCGGACTTCGTTCGCCTCGGCCGGATGCTCTCGAAGAGCGTCTTGCAGTCGTCTCTTCGCCTCGTCTCGTTGCAGCCTGGGTCGCCTCGGGCCAAACGAGCTGGCTTTCTGGAGGCCTGTCGGCGGTGATCAAACCGACGAGCCAAGGCGCTGGGGGGGAAGAGGAGAGGGGGGGGGGGGGGGGGGGTGGTCGGTTTGGGTATGTATTGGGAATAGCCGGGACGATGACTCTTGTTGTGACTCGATGCAAGAAAAAAGTGTGTGCAAGACGGGGTGCGAGAAAGAGAGAGGCAGAGAGAGAGAGAGAGAGAAAGAGGGAGAGAGAAAGAGGGAGGATGCAAGAGAACGGACAGAAGCGAAAACAAACCGACAAAGCAAGGAGGGGAGCAAACAAAAGAGGAGGCAAGAGGGGGGGCGGACGTGTCAGTCGAGCCGGCGGCAGGCGCGACTGGATGGATCGCTGGCACCAGCAAAGACTCATTCTCCATCCAAACACATGATGGCCAGCCCTGCGGTTTCGGCGCTGGCGACGGCAGCTAGCGGGTGCTCTCCATCCCAAGATACGACTCGCACGAGATATCGTATTCGAGGAGGCAGAGGATCGAAGCACGGGCGACAACAGCATGCACGGAGATTATCTCACTTGCTTCCCCCCCCCCCCCCCCAAGCATGTCCAAGAACACCCCATGCGGCCGTCGAGGTAGGAGGGGGCAAGGCCAATGAAGGCGAGCCGATGGCTGGCAGCCCTCCGTCTGCCTCGCTGTCTGTATACTGACGCAGTCGTATATACAGAGTATGACAGAAGTAATACCAGTACTCTCTGTACGTCGTACTTCTCCATCCCACGACACAGTTGCGCCTTGCTCAACCCCTGCTTTCCGGGCGCCTGTGCTATTTCTGGATTTCCTGGCCGCGCAATTTGCCCATCCTCCTGGCTGTCCCTGCTGTTTCGGGCCGCAATTTGGTGATTTGACAGACTTGCTGCCTGCACGCCGTCAACGGCACCGCCCTGGATGACGAGACCTCATTTCAGGCGTCGTCGCGGCCCAATCGCCTAGCTGTGGTGCCCCCCATCGTTCTTTCCTTGCACCCCCTCCCGACAAAAAAAAAAAGAGCGCACTGAAGCACGCAAACAGCCACAGCCAGAACCGCCCGCAGTTTGGGATTTTGAGATCGGACGGTTGGGGAACTCTGGTGTACGATACAACGGCATCGTATTTGGGCGTGCCTTCCTAGAAGGAAAGCCCCAGCCCGTCTACTTTCCCCTTTTGGGAGGTGCCACTGTTTATTACGGCACGCCTCGTGAGGCAATGCTCTATGACGCAGGCAAAGAACACCGGCACTCGGCGCTCCCGTGCTGGGACGTGGTTTGTTCTGTCCCACGAGCCGGCTGTCCCTTTTCTCATTTTGTTCCATGTCCGTCTCGGCAAATTGCAAGATGCTTTCCTAAGATACGGCCACGCTGCAATATGGTGTCTTATGAATGCCGCTGGTCGCTCGCTCCTTCCTGTGCGGCCACCTTCCTCAATCCCCCCCCCCCCCCCCCCGGGGCGCCTTCCCTTTGCCCCGTTGTGTATTGTCCCACCGATGCATCATACTGTACCTATTCTGGCACTGGCCATTTCTGCTGCCTTCTCGGCTCTTCCTCCCTCTCCCATTTTTACGATTTCCCTCCTGCTCCTTCCGTGTTTGGAAACTACGTAACTGTACTGTAATACGGCCCAGCCCGGGGCACGACCCACAATTGCAGGCTGTAAGCAAAAGGCAGACAAGTGCAGAGCGAGAGATTCACTGACTTGACGAATCTGTCTCTGCCTGGGGGGATCCTGGCCTGGCCATCCGCAAAACAGGATTTCTTGCCGTCTCCTCTTTCTGTGCCTCTCCACTTCCATGTTCCCATTTCAGGTTCTGTGACAGCTGATGTTCTTCAGAAGGATTCTGTCTCTCTCGCAGGCGGCGTTTGAGGTATCTTACCTATGCAGCCGCCGGGGGGGGGGAGGGGAGGAGACTGACCACCTGATCTTTGCATAATACGCTCGACGGGTTATTGCCGGTGGGCAAATTGGGAACACAGCAATGGTGTTCGCCGTCGACGGGAGCACGCGACGACTGCGAGCATGCGTATGGGTCTGCGGCGACCAGGCTGGGGTGTGACATTGGATGCACAGGGAGATCCATATGGCGCAGGCCTATCGTTGAGACACAGGGGGAACGCGGCTGGCTGACTACAAGGAGACGGAGTGAATAGTGGCAGGGCGTATCTTATTGTAAGACGCAAGGAACGCGCCGCTCAGCTGGGGGGGGATGCGAACGAAAACAGAAATCATCGGGTTGTTGGAAACGGAAAGAATACGCAACGCTGTGTGTTCTCATGGCCACCTCCAAGAACAGTATAGAAAACTGCTCGGCCCCCATACGGCCAGCCCCCGTCCTGCTAGGTTTCTTCAGCCCCCCCTCTATACGCCCTTTACGTCACAGACTGCGCCTGGGTCTGGCCGGCCTGCCGCCGGCTGTCTCTGCGTGCCCGGCTGGTGGTACACGCGCATCATCTCGCTGTAGTCCTCTGGCGTCATGACCGTGTCCCGCAAGTATCCGCGGATCTCCGCGTTGGCGAGATCCGCCCTGTGGTCCCGCGCCAGGTCGCTGAAAAAGAGGCGGCGGCCCCCGGGCGTCGTGAAGACGGAGCCGCGCGCCCGGTAGCGCTGGGCGAGGTGGATCTTGCCGTGGTCCAGTCGGCGCTGCTCGTGACGACGGCTCTGCCGTTCGTGCCGCTGCACCTCCTGCACCTCCTGCACCTCCTGCACCTTGCGCCGCCGTCGCCTTTCTCGTTCTCCTTCTTCTTGTTCCGTGCGCTGCTGGTCGCGGAGCCGCCGCTGCAGCGCCTGCAGCTCTCCGAGCTGCTCTTCTCGGTCCCGCTGGGCCCGGCCCTGCCGTGCCTTGAACTCTCGGAGCTCTTGCTCGCGCTCCTGTCGCTGTCGCTCCAGCGCCGCCAGCCACGCGTCCCGCCACGAGCCGACGATGACGATCTGAGGAAGCGACCGGCTGCGTGACGCCGCCGCAGTGTCTGGGATGTCTCCGTCGTCGGCAGTGTCCGCGTCTGCCGCATCAGGCACCCCATCGTACGGGGAAGGCGGGGGCGGGGGGGGAGAGGAGGAGGAGGAGGAGGAGGAGGAAGAGAGGAGGGACGACAGAGGGGATGTGATTGGCGAGGGAGGCATGAGTGCTGCTTCGTCCTCGACCGCGGTGCCCTCGTCCTCGTCATCGACGGCCAAGAACGACACGGGCGGGCGCGAGCCTGTCGCACCGGCAGACAGAGTCCCGGCAGAGCCAGGGCCCGCATCCCGGCTGTCTCTGAGGCGCTCGTCGGGAGCAGCGAACCCCGTGCTGGGGGGACACTGTGGGCAGTTTTGCCTTCCAGTCGGGGCAGCGCCCAAGTAGCCGCGGCTTGATTCCCGCGTCGCCGGCGGCACCCGCACCCGGATCATGTTATTTCTGGCCGGGTTTGTTGGGGCCGTGGGCGGATCCAGGGGCTCCTGGCCGGCTCCTGGGCGTCGTTTGGTCCTCCGATGGGGGCCCGGGGGGCTGCTTGGTTGCCTCTTTCGGGCGTATCTTTCCATGGGGACTGTACCGCTTACTCTTTGTCAAACGTGCTCTGCTAAAAATAAATATGACTGAAAAGGAAAGCAGTGCTTCAGGTTCTCAATAACGGGATTGGGGACAAACGAGGCATAGAGGCTAAGCTGTGAACTTCAAGGGACGTCTCCCCCTTTTATACGGATTTCTTTCTTTGCCCTGGAGGGGAGGTTGGCGCACTGCATGATTTCTAGACTTGGTTGTCACAGGGCCCTTGTTCAGGAGGCTTTACTCGTTTGCAATGAGCTTGTCATGGGGGACCTCTACCATGAGGTCTCCATCCAACACTTATATAGAATCATGAACGAATCACGCTCGATGGGCTGCGGGGTTTTCTTCTTCTATTTTGGCCAATGACGTGCTGCTGTCTGCGGCGGCTCGGACCCTGCCTACAGAATGGAAAGGCGATACAGCAGAGGTTACGGGCTTCTGCAGAGAGGACGTCACAAACGAGAACAGCATCTCCTTCGATCCGGTGGTTGACTGTTGTGACGACGTTGACGACTCCGCACGCTGGGCTTGTTCTTGATGCCGTGATGCCATTTTACATTATTCAATTTTGCTTAACCTTTAACAGCAAGGAACACGGTTGGCTGAACAGCAGTGAGATCATTTCCCATAAACACAATCTTTAAAAAAATAGGGGTAGGATGTTTCCCCCTCCCCCCTTCCGGGACTCCTTGTCATGGAATAGCCATCATCAATTCCTATCATGATCAGTGAGAGGCCGTTCCGACTCTGCTACCCGTCGCTTACCCCTCACTTTTTTTTCAGTTTGCCACCTTTGCAGTTTTGTTCTTCAACTGGTCGATGAGCTGCCGCAGGCTCTCTTCTGTCCCCTCCGGAAACGGCCGGCCGTAGATCTTTCCGATGGGTCTCTCTGCCGTCAACGGGTCGCCAAAATCGGCTGGAAAACAGTTGTCAGCATCGCTCCCAGAGCACAGCCTGTAAATATCGGTCCGCACGACGAGCTACAATTAACACACACACACACACATGCAATAGCCCCTCTCAAAGCCTTACCTGAGTTGAAGCCCTGGTCGCTGAGCCGCGCCCGGTAGCTCTCGGCCTCGTCACGGTGCTTGGCCGTGTTCCAGTTTGCCGCCGACTTGGCGCTGCTCCTTGCCGTAGCCGCGGTGCCGCCGCCCGCCGAAGAGGAGGCCTCTGCCGGCTGCTGGTCGCCAACAATGTCCATAGCGTCGTCCACCATTCCGGCTGTTTGCCAAGGCAGCCCGCGAGACGCAGAGCAGAGCAGAGCGTGCCGGTGCTGTAGTATGCGATGGGGGAAAGCAAAAATACAACAAGCTGGCGTCTGCTCCCCTGGTCCGCCACCGTCAGCTGCGTGTTTCTTCATGGGGGACAGGATACGCAGCCCATACTCACAGTATTCGTGAACAGACACGGTTACCCACAGGGGGCAGGGAGAAGCGGGTGATGTTTTGCTCCGACGTGACGACGGCGGTCTTGAGCGTGGGCTTGTCGTTGGTGAGCCTCGGGGTGGGGGAGGAGTGGAGTAGCTTTTGTCAGCACGGCTGGCCAATCAGACAAGCCATGCCGCAGCCGACGCTTATTATGCTGGGGTTGAAAATAATAGGGCCTGCCCCCCCCCGCGCATTGGAAATTTAGTGGCCGATTTTGGCCCGGCAGATAAACTGAATATTATTCCACCACCCCCCCCCCCCCGGTCTTCGAACGTCAACAGCAGAGAACGGCGCCCACCTCGCTCGCACCGGCGCTCGGCTCCCCCTCCGGATTTTTTGGACTGCTTGTGTTGTGTCTCTGCGTTTCCCACGGGATCCCGCGACCACCGTGTGCCCTCCAGAATGGCTCGGAAAACGGACGTCCCCAGTGCATGGGACGACGACTGGGAGGCGCAGGCCGACCGAGTAGCTACCGAGGAGAAGACGAAGAAGAAGCTGCAGAAGCCGATGCGGGAGCCGTCGGGAGGTGCTCCGCTGACAGCACCTGCTTCCGGGTCGGAGCCCGTCTTGTTGACCCGCGCCGAGCGGCTGGCACAGCATGAAGAAGAAAACCGGAGGATCTGGAAGTCGGCGTGCGTTTCTCTCCCCCTCCCCTACCCCCCCGGTGCCCGAGAAGGGGAGCGCCGACGCGTGGCCCAATTTGTCGTGTCCAGAAAGCTTTGCTAACTGCGCTTGTAGAGACAACCCCGAAGAGTTTCACTTTCTGTCCGTGGTCGGCGGCAGCGATCCCGCCGGCGGCAGCAGCGCACCCGCAATCGTGTCCCCGGCCTCGGCATTTCGCCCGGCCATGACCGTCCTGAGCCGGAAACCGGCACCCCAGGTGATACGACGCCGCGACCCGACAACGGGGCTGGAGCAGCTGACGATCCGGGACGATGCGGCCGAGGCCGAGGCCGAGGCTGCCGCAGCACCCAACCAGGAGACCCCCGAGCAGATCCGGCAACGGCAGCAGCGGGACCGCGAGGCCAAGCAGCGCAAATACGACGAGGCGCGGGCCAAGATCTTCGGCGAGCCGCTGCCCGCAGGCGCAGGCAGCAGCAATACATCGACGCCGGCGTCGGCCTCCTCCCTGACGTCATCGAGGCAAGCCTCGCCTGTACCTCGCTCTTCTGGTGCGGGCGGCAGCAGCGGCGCGTCGGGCAATAACACACCGCCGTCGCTACCGCCGCCGCCATCGTCGTCGTCGTCGCAGCAGCCCGGCGGCCACAACACACATTTCAGCTACAACAACAGAGGGGGCCGCGGACGTGGCCGAGGACAAGGCGGCGGCGGCGGCGGCGGGTACCGGGGAGACCGAGCAGCAGGAGGAGACAGCTTTGGCCGGGGCCAGCACGACGGTGGCTTTGGCCGACGGCACCAGTACCAGCACAACGCAAACCAGCACTACCCGAGCGGGCCCGGCGCCGCTGCTGTTTTCGTCCCCGCAAACTCGACCTCCGCGCCGGCGCCGCCGACCAGCACACGAGAACTCTATGATCCCAACTACTCGCCAAAGCCCACGGGCCAGCAGAGACGACAGGGTCCCTTTGGCGGCGGCACGGGAAGCGGCAGCGGCAGCGATGCCACAGCGTCGCCGTTTCCCAGCCGGTCGGGCACGCCTCGCGAAGACGAGTTCGTCGTTCGAGCGCCTCGCGGCCCGGACGGCAGTGGCCGGGGCGGCTTTGGCTTTGCGCGGCGAGGCGCCCTGCAGGAGGGCTGAACGAGGCTGTCGATAAAGAAAGAAAAAAGGTCACCAGGGCCAAGTCGGCGTGGATGCAAAAAGGGCAGGATCTCAATATTTTTGCACACATGCACCGTTGGGAAATCCGAACAAAAGGGCCTGGGGAAAAAAGGGGGTATCATCCTAGTTCTATCTACCGAATATGCTTTGTACGGGCCACACAAGAAGAACAAAAAAACGCCACGGTTATGCACCCACCAGAGAGAAATGCCCTGCGAGAAAACAAGGGCACCATGCACCCAACAACGCGAGAACTGTCCCAAAGAGCCCGAGTATGCAAAAAGCTTCAAAACGACCCTTTCGGACGAGGTGCCATTTTACCAGCCGCCGCCAATCTTGCTGGCCAGCTGGACGACGTGCTCGACAGTGTCAGCACCGCTGGCCCCTTTCTTGCCGGCAGCCTTGCCGACATCGCTCACCACCTCCCGGTATGTGGTGTACACCAGCTTCGACAAGTCGATGCCCGTGATTCGGGCCCAGTGCGCCAACGTTTCGCGCACATACAACGGGCTGATACCGTCGATTTCGTCCCCGGCAGACACGAGGCTGTGTGTTGGGCCTCCATTTCTACCGCCGTTGACGACCGCTGGCTGGTCGTCGTCGTCGTCTTCGGCTGAGAAGTACGCTTCGTCGACCTCGGCGAGCCAGGCCTTCTGCTCGAGGGGGCCCGGCTTGCTCGCAACCGAGAGCAGCTCGCTCCCCCCCTGCCGCCGTTCGACGACAACAGGGTCGTCGACTTTGATCTGGCCGCCGCCGTTGGTGCAGCCGCCAGGACAGGCCATGACCTCGACATAGGCAAAGTCGAGGCCCGTACCAGCGCCGCCGGCACCACCCCGGCGGGCACTGCCGATGGGCCGGCCACCGGGCAGCCTTGAGGGGCGGGCGGGCTTCAGCCGGCGGACAAGATTCTGGATATTGCGGAAGCCGTAATACCGGGCCGCCTTGAAAATTGGCTTTGCTGCACCGCCGTCCCCGCCGCTGGGGCCTGCTGTGATGCTGTATTCCACAACGTCAATGTTGCGGCCGCGTGTCGTGTGCAGTGTGGCGCCTGGATTCTGTGCGAGAACCGACTGCAGGATAAAGTGAAGGTAGCCCCCGGAGCTGCCTGCGGCCGCGGACGGTCGACGGCGGCGGACCTTGTTATTGGTAGTGGTGGTGGTGATGGGAGGAGGAAAGAGGAAGCGGTCAAGGACAGGGTCGGGGAAGGGAGGACGGGTCGTGCTAGTGGTAGACGCAAAGGGACTCGTCTTGGGTAGGCTAAAGAAATCAATGCCGCGGGATTCGGCCAGCATTAACACTTCCTTGCTCGTAATGACACAGTCGACGTCGCGGACGCCGCGGGCCCCTTTTGCCATTGTGTCGGCATCGTCGCTCCAAGCACCGTCCATCAACTCCTCGCGGCTGGCCTCGAGCTTCTTGTCAAAGCACGGCATGACGGCGACGTGCCAGATGCGGTCTGCGGGGACCCCCAGTGTCCGGCTGAGCGTCGTCTTGAGCAGGGTGCCGGTCAGCGCCTGCGGTGACTTGATCTTGGAGAGGTGGCCGAGCACGTGCGGGTGTGTCTTTTCGGCGTAGCAGACCCAGCCAGGGCACGACGACGTAAGAAGCGGGCGAGGCGGCCCGGGCGTGTGTGCGCCGCCGGCCGCGGGGCTGTTCTGCAGAACCTCATCGGCGCCCAGGACAAGCGTCGCCTCCCGCGCCGCATTGGTGTCGACCACCCAGGTGAAGCCGTTGTGGAACGCGCCGCCCGCACGCAGGCCGTCGGGGCCGGATAGCAGGTGGTCCAGCATATAGCCCGCCTGCTCTTCGGTCACGCCGGGGCCGCACGCCGCCGCCAGGTTGGCGCGCGTTTGGGGCGAGACGCTGGCGACGTATATGCGGCCGCTGCTGGAGTCGCCAGAGTGACTGCAGCCGGACGCGGCGGAGCAGGTATGGCGGCAGCCACCAACGTCTAGGCTGGGCCCCGCATCGAGCGCGCGCAGCACCTCGGCATGGCTCTGCAGGCTGACGAGGACGGCCTCGGCCGAGGTGACGCACCCGGAGCAGGCAAGACAGTCGGTCAGGGAGATCTGCGCGGGACCGGCTCCTTGCACGCCCCCGTTCGGCCCGTCGTCGCGGAAGACCTCATGCTCGAGCGACGGGTCCGCCGAGGACGGCGGCGGTGCGGCAGCCGGGAGAGTCTCGACGGGTTTGATGCAGGCGACGCCGGGGCTGATGAAGTCGTTGAGATCGTCGGCGGAGAGGATGGCGCTCATTGTACTCGGTCAAAGGACGAGGGGGAGGACGAGGGGGAGAGCGCTGGATAGATTGGAAGGAGGGGGGGGGTGTGCTTTCAGAAACGTAAAGGCCAAAGAGAGGCGAAATTTAAGGCGAAATGTGAAGACTAGGCGTTCAGCGCATTCTGGTGAGAAAGGAAGGAGCGAGGCAGTCTGCACGAACTCGGCGGTTGACAGTTTTAAAGTAATAACAACTCAAGAACGGAAAGAGCAACAGAGCGAGTTGTAAACAAAGTTGTGCAGAGGAGTTGAGAAGCGCACGCGGGCGCAAATCGTAGAGGCTGCTTTGAAATCGAACATGGGCTTTGCGTTTTCCGTCGTTGATTTTTCAAGCCTTCCCCTCCAGGGTGCGAAATCGGCCTGCAATGATTTGCAGCAGTTGGCGTTGGCGACCCAGGTGGCGGTTTATTAGCTCAACAGTCGCAGCGCTGGTTTCCAATTGTCTGCTCGGTGACTGGCCGTTTCTCGCAGCCCTTGAGTCGCATCACGTGACCGATATCTGATTGGTCGAAATGGGTCCACTGTACGTAGAGTACCGCGACGAGGATACCGTAAGTGATAGATGGCTGGTGTTGGGGGGTGGCGCCTTCCGGGTCATTACATTAGTCATCTTTAGGCAGGCGCGATGGACCAGTGAGGGGGAAGGTGGTAGGTGCCGAAGGCACCTGTACCGACCCCCTGATCGCCCACATTTCGCCCTCGTTTACAGGGGCGTTTAGTTACCAGAATCAACACACTTTTTCTACGTCTTGTTTTCAGACGCAACACTTGGAGGCTCAGTCGGGGACACGGTAGTCCCGATTTACTTTCTTTCTTTATCGTCTACTTAAGACTTGTCTTCATCCGTTCATTTAAAAGTTCTGTCAACTGCTGCTCAGTTTCTTAACGCCCAGCCCTGGTCAACAAGAAGAAACAGTACACCCACACCTAATCGCAACAACGTGGGATGATCCCACGCCGAACCAGTCCCGCCAAAGAAGTGACGTGGGGAGAGATCGAGAAACTGTCTAAACCGAACGGCGAGTTTCATACAAAGGTTGCAACAGGCCACCCTGAGACCCCGAGAGTCCGCAAGACCAGTTGGGACAATGGGTGGATTCAGGGAAACGTTTGCGGGACTTCCGGGCGAAGACCCGGAAGACTACATCGAAGATCTGGAGATCTATGCCGAGAGCCTCACAGAGATCTTGCCAAACAAGACGAAGGAGAAGATGCTCAGAGGAGCCTTTCGACAGGGGCTCCGGGGAGCCGCCAGGTCTGAATGGTACTTCGATCTGACCCCGGAGAACAAGGACTGGCCGAGGGTCAGAGAGCTCTTCCGCACGGAATACTGGCCAGTTCTCCCCGGTCTCGCTTTTTTGTCGTGGTTGTGCTGTATTCGCGTGTTTTTCCTTCTGATAACCTCCTACATTGCTGGACTGGGACACGGAAGGCGTGAGTTTCTCGGTTGTATTCCGGTTTCTTTGAAAAATAATGATGACAATGATAACTATGATGACAATAATAACGGAAGAAAGAGAAAGAAAAAGATGAGCGCGCTGAACAGATAAAGTGATACATGATGTTTTGGTTTTTTGGTTGGGAGAAGAAAAAAATACATGTCCTGCGGACGCGGACGGAATACGCCATCGTCATGATAATGATACAAAGAAGGAGAACCGGGAGGGGGAGAACCCCTTGTCCAACAAATCTAATCGTGTCGGAACGTGCACTTGTCGCCCTTGGCACACTTGCCGCTCGCCCAAAAGACGCATGCCTTGGTCCCAATAAGAGCCCGGTTGATGCCTCGCAGATGGCTCGGCACGGACGCATCTTGGTTGTCGCGTTCCCGCTTGCTGCGTACGTGGGACGCGTGAGCTCCGTGAGACCCGCCGTTTCCGGCTCCGGAGCGGTGCCCGGATTCGTGCTGGTGTGGCGTGTGTGAAGAGCTGCCGCCGCCGCTGCCAGACGACGAGGTGCCACCAGGGGCTGCATTTCCTGAGCTGGTCTGGTGGTCAACGGCGCCCTGCTGCTGCTGCTGCTGTTGGTTGGCCGCCCACTGCGCAAGCGACAGCATGTAGGCTTGGTTCGGATCGGCCCCAGCATTCTGGTACTGCTGCGCACCAAGCTGCTGGGCGTCGCCGCCCGCGCCCGCAATCGAAGCCAGTAGTGCCAGCTGAGCATCATTTTGGGTTGCTGCCGTTTGCTGCGAGGAACCACCGCCCAGGGTTGCAATCAGCGCCTGCAGCTGTGCGTTAGCATCTGCGGTCGAGCTGCCTTGGGCCTGTGGCTGTTGTTGCTGCTGCTGCTGCTGCTGGTAGTATGCATTCATGTACTGTGCATACGCATTGGCATCCGTAGGCTGTGCTGCTGGCTGCTGCTGCTGCTGCTGGGAGGCCAACTGCGCGTAGTATGCCGCCCATGCTGTAGCTGCTGCCGCGTCTGGCTGCTGACCCGCCTGAGCCTGTTGGGCACCAGCAGCGAGGCGCTGAGCTTCGGCTTCGGCTTGCGCGCGCTCGCGCTGCTTTTCGCGGTTGTAGCCCGTCCACCACTCCTTGATGCGCTCGGCGTCCGTGATGTACTCGGGCGGCTCGGTAGCAGGGAAGGGCTTGGACTTGAGGCGCTTCAGAATGCCGTCGAGGGCCAGGGCCGCCTTCTGAACAGCCACGTCGCTGTGGCCTTGCCAATTGTGCGCCGGCAGCTTGGAGAAGTCGACCGTGGGCCTCCAGTTTTTGACCGAGCTGGAGGTGAGGAGACGGATGACCTCCCCAGCCCGCGCGCCTGTGAAGGTAGTAGTTTTGCCGGCGTATTTGGGCGCCGAGGACGAAATGACTGCAGGCGCGGCAGGGTCGTACTTGTCGTCGTTACTTGATGCCTGGTGGCGCTGCTGTGGTTGCTGCTGCTGGGGCGGTTGGCTGGTCGCTCCGAGTCTCTTGATCGCATTCCACGACGCCCACTCTGCGCCATACGCGCGCTCTTCGTTCCACCGGGCTTGCAGCTCCTGGAACTTGGCCTCCGTAGTCGGCAACGAAATCCCCTTCGGCGCGTTGCTGTCACTAGGCACGAGCATGGGAGACTTTGGTGTGGGCGGGATGTCGGAAGGGTCGGTGTAGATCGCCATGAGAACGGTATTCTCCCGGCCGGCCATCGCCTTTTGTTCCTCCGTGTCCACGACCAGATCGCCTCCCCTAGTAACATACGTTTGGGCTTTCTTGTCGGCGAGGGAGGAGAAGTCGATGACGGACGGCTCGAACCACGGCTGGTAGGGCAGCTCATCTTCGTCGTCAACGGCCATGGCGTCTCCGTCGTCGTCGTCATCTTCGAGACTGGCACCTTTCTTGAGGCTCCGCTTGAGTGCCAAGCCTTCGGACCGGTCATCGGCGGCATCACGGAGCAGGTACTTAGCTCTGCCCTCGTCTTCGCCTTTCTCCTTTGTGAAGATGCGAACTTGCGTGAGTTCCTCGCCAGACTTCCATGTTACTCGCAGCTTTCGCCTGCTCTCTTTACGGAGGCGCTTAGCCCTCTCCTCGGCCGTCTCATTGGACGACACACTCTCGCTCGAGGAGTCGGGCGTTGGAGCTGCAGGCACAGCGCTCTTGGGCTTGGAGATTTCTTCCAGAAGGGCGCCCAGCTTGGACTGGCTCGCGAGCGACGATGATGCAGACGCTGACGCTGGCGCCGATGCTGACGATGAAGCGGGCAACGAAGACGATGCATGGAGCTCGGCTTTTGCTGCGGCTGCTTTCTTGGCGCGGGATGCAGCAGCAGCGGCCGCAATTGTCAAGGCGTTCGACGTGCTCGCCGTGTCTGCCGAAGAAGTATCCCGTTTGGAAGGCGAGCCGGTCGAGGAGCTGGATTTCCCGCCAGCTGCTTCCTTGGAGTCTGTCCTGGCCATTGCTGACGAGGAGTCCGCCTTGGTCGAAGATGGCTTCGCAGCCGGGCGTGACTTGCCAGGTAAGAGCGCTGTCCCAGCCCATGGCTTCGCGGTCGCCGAGGCCGCCAACGCCGCCGTCCCGGACGACGATGTGGGCTTGGAGACGGGCTGCGGCGCGCCCGACGCAGAATTGGTAGCAATCTTCTTTACCGAACGAGAATCGGACTCGTCGTCCCGTGGCCGCTTGGAGGACATAGAGGACAAGGAGTCCGAGGGGACTCGGGTGGCTGCTTTCGAGGTAGCCCTGGAGGACGTCGTGCCGTTGTCTGTGCTCTTGGCTGCCGCGGCAGCTGTCATGTTGCTGCCCGGCGCAGACGTGGGTGGCGTGGCGGGCTTTGCGCGGATCGTCTTGGAGACGATCTCGCCGACAAGGCCCTTGACCTCGTCGTCGCCCTTGGTCATGAAGCGCTTCTGGATCTTGTCAAACTTGAGCTTCTGGTTCAGGGTCTCGTCAGTGACCGTGGTGAACTGTGACATGAACCGCAGCAGCGTCTTGGGCAGTTTTCCGTTGAAGTCGGCAGCGTTCACGCAGTCGCGAAGGGCTGACACGAGGTTGGCCACAAGGGGCCCGTTGCCGCCCAGGTTTTCCAGCACCTGCTCGTGGCCCTTCTCGTCGGCGGCGTCGACGGCGCGGTAGAGCAGCTCCTGCTTGGAAGCAAGGATCTTTTTCACCTGATCGACGACATCCTTCTTTGCGTTTGACTCTTCGGTTTTCTTCAGCTTTTCCTTTGCCTCCTTGATGCCGTCGTAGATGCCCTTGATGAAGTCGCCAAAGTTCTTCACGGCGCCTTTGATCGTCGCCGGGTCGTTGTTTGCGACGTGCACGAAGCCGATTGCATCCCAGGCCGCAGCATCGACAGGGTCCGCGGGGCGCGTCGCGCTTCGGACCTCCTCCTCCTCCTCTTCCTCGTCTTCGTCGTTGCTGTCCGGCGACTCCATTGTTGCCGGGCCTTGGACCGACGACGTCTTCAAGGTCTTCTTCGGCAGGTCACCCAGAGACGCGAACTTGTACACCTTGGGTGGCAAGATCTTGCCTTGGCTTTTGAGCTTGCTGCGCAGCTCAAGGATTAGCGCCTCCTTTTTCTCTGGAGGCTGCGAGCTGACAAGGCGATCGTATTCGGCGATCAGCTCACAGGGCAGATTGCCCTTGCGCCCTGGGAAGTGCCGTTTCCCAAGCTCCTTTGATGCATCGGGTTGCACAGCCGGTTCGGTCGTCGTCAGAGGAGGCTCGATTTCCACAAAGTTGCCCAGCGCCAAGTATGGCACGCCTGGAAAAAACTCCTGCCGTTCGAGCGTGTCGGCAGCGCTGACCAGATACGGGATGGGCTTCGGCAGAGCGTCTGCCAGTGTTGATCTCTTGAAGACAGCCTTGACGGTCTTGGATCGTGCAGCCGCAGCAGCTGCTGCTTGCGCTGCAGCATCGAGGGCCGGCGGTTGTGCCTGGGGCAGCGCACTGACTGGAGCCGCTTTCGTAGCGCCAAGGGATGGTGATGGCTTAACTGCTCGCAGCTGGCCAGAGGCGGCGGGGCTCTGCCTTGGAGCAGCTTGCACGAGGCGCTGTTGGGCTGGTTGAGCTGCAAGAGTTTGCTGTGGCGGCCCCTGGCCAGGCAAACCGGGCAAAGGCACGGCTGTCACCTTGCCTTGCTTGTGCTGCTGCTGCTGAAGACGTATTTGTTGCTGCTGCTGCAACAGGAACGGATCCAAGTGTTGCGGCTGTGCTGGACGTAGCTGCTGCTGTTGATACGGAGGTTGGTACTGCTGAATACGAAGCTGAGGGGCTTGTTGCTGCGGTGGAGATTGTTGAAACTTCTGCTGTTCGGGCCATGCCTGTGGCGGCATTGTCGCCGCCGCATCGTCACCGTGAGCCTGTTGCTGGAAAGCTGCCTGATTCGCAGGCGCTTGATATTGCAACACCACTTGGGGATCGCCAGTTTGCTGCCAGCCATTTGCGCCGGGATCCAAAGGAGTCTGCTGCATTCGTTGGCCTGACAATTGTTGCTGATCGAGATACGCTTGCTGCTTGAAAAGATGCTCGGACTGCGTTTGCTGGGGGACGGGCGGCACCTGCTGCGGAGAAAGGACCTGCTGCGCACCCTGAAGCGCCTGGGTTGCTAGCATCGCTTTTGTGACCTTTGTAACTTTTGGCTTGGTGACCCTTGGCGCCTTTACAGCTTTCGTCGCCTTGACTGCGCCGGCAGGTGCGGTAGGTGGGGCTGATGATGCTTGCATCTGCTGTCCGGCCGGCTGCGACTGTGCTGTATGCACAAGCTGGGAGGTCGGAGGCATGTTCTGCTGTAGCATCTCGCTAGGGTCCAGGGGGGGGTGCTGGATTTGGGGCTGCGGAATTGCGGGCTGGAAGTTTTGTTGCTGCTGCTGCTGCTGCTGTTGTTGCTGTTGTTGCAGTTGCAGCATTTGTTGCCGTTGCAGTTGCTGCTGCTGCTGCTGCTGCTGCTGCTGCTGAAGCTGCTGTGGTTGATTTTGTCGTTGCTGCTGCTGTTGCTGCTGTGCTTGCATCGATTGCATCTGCTGCGCTGTCGCATGGGCTCCACCGTGGCCTCCGGCCTGGTCCGGCCAACTCGGAGGAACGGGACTCTGATATGCAGCACCGACCGGGGAAATTGTGTGCTGGCGGCCGACATCAGGCGTCCCCGAGGACTGGCGGGGCGCTGGCGAAGCGTTTGGTCTTGAACCAGGCATCGTTATACTTGGCCCGGAAAAGGGATAGCCGCCAACTAGGTCTCCTGGGCTCTGAACTGCGCCGAGCTGTTGATGCGATTGTGCCTGCTGTTGAAGAGCTGCTTGCTGTTGGAGAAGCTGTTGCTGTTGCTGTTGCTGTTGCTGTTGCCGCTGCCGCTGCTGCTGCTGTTGTTGTTGTTGCTGCTGCTGCTGCTGCTGCTGCCACTGGTCGTTGCCAATCTGGTCTGTGACATATGTCGCCGCACCGCCTAGCGCCTCGCTCGATGCCGAGAAGCCCCGGGCGTCTTGATACGGCGCAGACGATGCGTGGCCCACAAAGCCATGGCCTTGGGGGACCGCATCGAAGCCGTGATGTGTGCTGTGGGCAGGGATGGAGTAGCCAGACGTCGGGGACTGGCTGGACTGCGGTGGCATCTGAAAGGGCGGCCAGCCCTGCTCGGCGGCGGCTGACGTAGCGGGAGCCAAGTGGCCACCGCCAACCAGGCCGGCGTACTCGGGAGGCAATTGCTGATGGCCAGCGAGTGCAAACTGTACGTCCTGATGGGGCTCGTGGCCAAATCCATGTGCAGCAACAGAAGCGTCTGCGGGCGGCCACGTCGTTTCCAAGGGAAGGCTGTTCATGTCTAGGAAGCTGTCCATGTCCTCTCCCGCCGGCGGCAGCCCGTACCCGCTGCCATCGTCAAAGTTTAAGGGCCAGCCGGAACTCCCGGTACCCTGCTGGGCCATGGTGCTTGTGATCAGCTGGCTACTTGCAGGGGTGTTGTGCTTGTGGTTTTGAGAGAGTCGTTTGTTCTCGGGGTGTAAGTGCGGAAAGCGAACGATTTGGGTCACGTGGACGGCTCGCTGCTGCGCTTTGGGGTGTGACGAGGAAAATGCTAATGCGCTAGTCCAAAAGCGGCCTAAAGATGGACTGGGTTGTTGTTGTCGTTTGCGTGTTGCTGCGGTGTGGAGATTTGGTTAGCGGACTGAACTGTGCAAATTAGTGGGAAACGTGCAGAACTAGCAACTGGAGAGAAGAGCAGAGGAAAAAAGGCAACTGTGCAGCGCCGCCCGCTGGGACGGCGGGAGAGAAGGCATTGCCGGATAAGCGACTGAGAAGAAGGCACAGGCAGGCAGCAGGCAGCAAGAAGTAGGCAGCAAGCAGCAATCGAGCAGTCGGCGAAGCAGGACCGTCGAGGGGAGGTTTGTTGGGATTTGGCAGTTATAGTGGGGAGAGTTGGGTATAGGCGGGGTTTGGGGTGCTGGAAGAGACTGGAAACCCCTAAAGCGGAAAGAGGCTAGTTGTGAACCTGGGCGAGGTCGAGGAGGACAGAAACGGAAGAGACAGAGCAGCAGCAGGACCCCACGGATGCCAAGGATGGCGAAGAGCGGGACAGCGACAGACAGAAAACAGAAAACAGAAGACAGGAGACAGAAAACGGAAAACGGAAAACGGCCGGGAGAAGCGGCGGCAGGGAAGCAGCCTAGCAGGCCCGGGCCAGAGCCCAAATCGCTGCCGCGCGGCCGCTTCTGCAACGCCCATCTCCCGCCCGTTCGCCTGTTTAGCCTCGCTTCCGTGGGTGTGCTCCCACGTTGGAGATTGCCGCTGGCGGTGTCGCTTTTCTCTCCTGCTTTTCTGTTCTCCTGTTTTTCTGTCTCTCTGTGCCGTTTCTCTGCATCTCTTCTCTGCTCCGAGTCTCGCCGTGTTTCGAGCTCCGCCAAGGCGGCCCTGAGCAAAGCTGCTGGGGTACCGCAATTTGATGTTGAGACACCGGCCGGACGCAAGAGACAAGTCTAGCCATGTGCTGTTGGTGCTGCTCGCTGGTTGGCGGCCCGGGATCTCGCCATTCCGCCCACGGCACGCAAGGCTCAGAAAATGCGCCTCCCACGATGCCCGGACAGACGATGGCACCCATACTCTCTCCCCTCTGGCTGCTCTGTGTGTGCTTCTGCTGCGGGCTGAGAGTCTGGCCGTCTCCCCTCCCGTGGCACGTCTGCGGCATCCGAAACAGTCGGCTCGCTGCTCGCTGCCCGTCTTGCTTCTTTTTTAGACCCAACTCCGTTCTGCTCCTCCTGCTTAAGCAGGGAACAGGCAAGCCATAGAAAAAATCGGGCGTGGGAAAAGGGGAAGGGAGTGCTGTGCAAAAGCGCTACTTTTTGGGCTCTGAGAGAACGGGTTTTAATGCCCGGACGCTCGTCCAACCTTGCCTGGAAGTCATCTGTGTGTCTCTTTATTTTTTCTTCGTCTTTCTTCGTTTCAAATGAATGCTTGCCTGTTTGTGCTCAGCCTGTCCCCTGTCCCCACACTGCCCTGCCTGCTCTGCTTCTTTGTCCGACACCGTTCCTCTCGACCCGACTCGACCTCGATGTCCGCAGATCACCAGCCTTTGGCAACTGTCACGACTGCGAGCGTGCGCAGGTTGCTCAAGGCTAGGCGACGCGGTGCATGGAGGAGGAGGCGAGTGGTAGAAAGGAACGGTCTCTGGCACAAGGAGATCCGGCGGAGGACAAGCAAAACAATTATACGACAGGAGATGTTGTGGCTGCTCCATGTGTTTGTGTGTGCGTGCGATGGTGATGGAGTTGGGAAGAAAGAAGCAATGTGGGACGCGAATGACGGTGAAAAGGATAATCTTGGGGGGGGGGGGGTTTCTTGGCTTGGTGGTGGATTTGGGGGGAAGGGATTGACAGCGCTCTTTTCACATACCCTGGGGGAAATTGGCGTTTGGGCGCTGTGGCTAGCTGTTTCGGGGGCGCGTCTGGCCGAAGCGACGAAGGGGGGGGGACGAGGACTGCTATGAAAAGCACGACAAACCAAGGACGGCGCGAGAGCGTCGCGAGTCGTTCGGGCGTCTCTTTTCGTCTGCAGTGTTTTCCTTCCCCCGGCTTCCTTGTTCCGACCTCCTGTTTTGCTACGCAAAGAGGCGCTTATTGCCTCATGGTCGAAGTCCTCAGCTCGGAACCCATGTGCTTTTCCGAGTCTCCTCCAGACAGGACAAGCAAAGACAAGAAGAAAGAAAGGGGAAAGGGGGCGACGATGCGCTTATGTAGTCATCAGAACGAAGGCTGCGCGTTACAGTTTCGAGGAGACGGAAACGGGAATGGAGATGGAACAGCAAAGGGCTTGATGCTGTGCTGGATAGGAAGTCGTCGGCGCGGCGCGATGGCAAATCGAAGGTGTTTTGGGGGGGAGGAGGGAGGATGTTGAAAGGGACGAGAAAAAGAGAAGAAGAGAAGAGAGTTGTTGGAGAGTGTGGAAGCGCAGAATCTAGCAGGAAGAAAAGGCAAGGGGCTCTGGCTGGGGGTGGTCCGCGCTGGCCAAAGCTGAGCAGAGGACATTGGGCAGTCGCGATTGGCCAGATCGCAGGCAGGAAGGTCCCGCTTTGGGCCTAGCTGGCAATTTGGGAGCAGCAGCACAGCAGGAGCCACCAGGAGCCCACCAGCCCATAACTAACCACTGGCAGGAAGTCTCGACCGCCAGCGGCGCCTCTGACGGCAAGATCGACAAGAGGGAAAGAACGAACGACACGTCTGACAAGAAGACATCACATGCTAGCGGAGTAGCCCCCGAAAAGAAAAGGTGGCCCTATCCCAGCCTGCTGTAATTTATCATTCCGCAAAGCAAGGGCGACGAAAGGACCTGTGGGATACCAGAGGTGGAAACAATAAGATTACCGCTTGAGAGATAGAATGCATACATCGTCGCCTAACAAAGAACTAAATACATGTAGTCTAAGGCTCGAAAAGTAGAAGAAGAAGAAGAAGAAAAGAAAAAGAACACAGAGAACATGACAGGAATTACACGAAAAGAAAAGGTGGGCAGGCCAAGGAGGCCATCGAGAGCTCTCCCTCCTCTGTGCACCGTTGGGTATTATGTTGAACAATATGACAAAGTAAATTTGGGACGAAAGAAAAGAGACGCCGTGCAAAAGAGAGGCATGCCGGTCCCTATGTTTACACACCACGGAACATGCGCACGATCAAGAACCAGCACGCGCCGATAAACTTGAAAGCAGACAGCCCGGCGACAGAGTAGAGAACGACTGCCATGTACACCGTAGCGCGCTGGTCCTGGTCCTCGCTGTCAGGCACGATCTTTTCGAGACCAGCCGTGCTCAGTACAAGTGCGGCCAACCCGAAGTTGGTGATGATCCATACCACCACCACCACTGTCCGAACACCTCGGTAGTAGTCTTGCTGCTTGTCGTCGAGCTGTGCCGGTGTCGGCGCCGACTTGACCTTGACCTCCTTGCGACTAAACACTTGGAGTTCTCGCTCGTACTGGCTGTTCAGGTCGCCCTCGTCCGGCAGGTCCGTCTTGCCCTGGCCGTCCTTGGTGCTGACAGAGGGCAGGGCCTCGGCCTTGTCGTCGCCCTTTGTGCCCCAAGAGATATCGTGGGTATTGCAAAAGGCGTACACGTTGAGAATGTTGGTGAAGGTCGGCGTCAGCAGCAAGTACTGCAACAACGACGTGAACATGTGCCACGGGTCGAACATGAGGAGCGAGGCGATCAGCCAAATGCCGTACGTCGACATCACCGACAGGATGAGTGTAACGAACACCTTGTTCTGGAACAGCATCGCAACGGTGAAGCCAGCGGCAATATCTGTCTGGATAGCCTTGACGGAGATGAAGACAGCCGCAAACAACAAGTACCTAGAGGGATGGGAGTTAGCGCCATTGGAAGAGAAGACAGAAGAAACGTTGCGCCGCCATCAAATGTTAAGGGAAGGCGGGTCGTCGGTAAAACATACACATAGATGATAGCCCAGAAGACAGACATGACCAAATAGTAAGGACCCGAGCCGGCAGGGCGGTTGCCCATGGACAGCGTGAAGCAAATAATGAGCGAAACGCCGTAAAGCCACTCAAAGACAACGCCCAGGATCTTGCCGACATTGCCCAGCAGTGTGTCGGATGACAAACTTGACGTGAGAATTTTGAACACGAGGAAGAAATTGCCAATAGCGAACCAAGCAAAGACCATGTTGACGGTGTTAAAGATGAATTCGATGAGGAACATGAACTTGCGCAGGATCGAATGATCAGACCGAAAGAACTGGTAAAAGTGGACAATGGCATATATGGCGGCAAAGAAAGAGCCGTTCAGCCAACGGCGGCGCTGGAGGACCAGCTCGGAGATGTCATCTGGCACGTCCGTCTCACCGGTAGCAGATTTGACATATTGCAGAATCCAGTGGCAGTTGCGCTTTGTGACAAGCTCGAAACACAGAATACGATCCTCGGCGAGGTACATGTTCGCCGTGAAGATGCCCGCGCCGGCGCCGTGGAGCTTCTCGCCGGCAAAGTACTTTTCGAGCGGACCTTCGCCGTTCTTGTCGTTCTGCAGAGCCACATAACGGTATGCCGAAAAGGCACCGGGCAGCACGGAAATGAAGCCAAAGGCAGACTCGAGCGGCTTGTCGAGGATGTTGCTCATCTTGTACTCGAAATTCTGTGCGGCGACGAGGGGGTTGATGAGGTTCTTGCCGCCAGGACCCAACATGGCCTTGATCTCACCGCAGGCGCCGGCGCACATTGGCTCGAGGTCAAAAGCCTTCCACAGGTGGTAGATCGAGCGGCCGCCAGGACGAGTACCCGCGTCGAGCAGAACGCAGATGTTGGGGTCCAAGACACGGCCAAAGGCCTGGAAGAACCAGCGATGGGAGTTGATCTTCTTCTGGTTCTTTTCCTTCAGACAGAAGAGGATCTGGACCGGCTGCTGCTTGGGGACCAGTGTGACGACGTCGTTCTTGATCCGCAAGCCGATCTGCGTGGTATACTCGTAGATGTGGGCAGTCACATCTTTGCCGTTGACTTGCTGCTTGGCAATGCCCTCTTGGTAGACGCCCATGCCAGCAAGAAGAGCACGGGTGCGCGGGTTGATCTTGGCACGGCCGTCGCTAACAACGCAGACCACGATCTTTTTCCAGGCATCCTTGCCCCACGTCTTGCTCTCGTTGCGCTTACACATGTACTCGACGTTTTTCAGGACACCGACCATGGAGCGGGCAAAAAGAACCTCGTCTTCATTGTACATGGTGACGACGATGAACAGTTCGGTGTTTCTGGGCTTGCTGAAGAGCCTTTGGCGCAAGGTGAAGTTTTCGTCATAAAACTGGGACGGGTCACAAGTCGCCGCGGTGTAGCGCATGTGGGTGAACTCGTCGCGCTCGCCGTGGGGGAGCTGGTTCAAGAGCGTCGGTGGGACAGGGCAGTCGAGAACCAAATTGCCACGGTACAGAAGAACCTGCTTGACTGTCTTCCACCGCTTGATGCCACCGCCGGCAGGCTGCTGCGGCGGCGGCGGCTGCTGCTGCTGTTGCATACTGAGATCGTGGTTCAACGGGTCGTCGTTGTAGCCTCCAACGCTGCTCTGGTGGTGAAGGAGGGGCTTGCCATCGCTGTCGAAGCCTTGATCGTAACCATGGTTATAGGGCGGGTCGAAGGCACCGTGGCCATCGTGCTGGACAGGCTCGTAGGGTTGGTTGTAGTAGGCATCGTGATGCTGCTCGGGGTTGACACTGTAGTCGCTGCCGGGGGTCTGCCGCTGGTTGAAGGAGCCACCGAGGTTGTCTACCGATTGCTGTTGCGCTGGACGTTAGCAAGGTACTAGTCTGGATGAACTCAGACCGAGAGACGAAGATTGATGGCACTCACGGCAGTCTGCATTTGCAAAGAGTCACCGGGACTGTAGCGGCCCATCTGAGGCGGCACGGGAGCGTCGAGGTTTGGGATGGTTGGCGCGCGGCCATGCGGGTTGTCGTCTAGCTGGTAGCCATGCTGGAGAGGGTTGCCCGGCGAGGGCGTACGATGGTTCCGGGGGTCCATCTGGTAGTAGTCGCCGTTATCTAGAGGGCGGAGGAAAAGTATGAGTTATGCGAAGGTCTCTTGGAGAGAGCGGAGGCGACGCCAGCTTCGCGAAGTGTGGCGCAAAGAACAGAGGGCGAGAAAGGGGGCCGCAGAAAGACGGGAGCGCAAGAGATGCAAGGCTGCCAGAGCCAAATGCCAACGAAGACAATGGGGTTCAAGATGCTTCCCCTTGTTTTCTTCTTTTCCTCTTTTCCCTTTCGCGTCCACTTTAACCGGCAAGCAATCCAATCCGTCTGCTTTGCGGAGCAAACGCAGCAGTTATATGCGGCTCAACTTGAGGTGTCCGGGAGAAGCGAGAGGGCGCGAAAGATGCAGAGGAGAAAAACGGAGGCCAGGGGAGAAGGGAGGGGGGAAGGGGGTAGGAAGAGGGAGAGCAAGAAGGCAATAAGACTCTGTCTCCTGGAACACTGTGAAGATGGTTAAGATGAGACGTACCTATTCGATTGTACGACATGGCGAACGGCGGTGCCTCGAGCACAACAGAAAAGGGGTAGCAGGTTGGCAGCGACAAGGAACGTCGCAGAGACGACACACGGGTGGTCGGTAGCCTGGAAGGGGAATGGCGAAAGAATGGACGGAGAATGCGACCTGGTGTGAACAACCACACGGAGATATGGCCGTCTTGATCTTGTGCTTCTCTGAGGACGTGGAACGGCCAGCCAACGGTTGGAATGTGTTTCGAGTTGGTCCCCCTTGTTGGCGGCTCTGGCTTGGCAGGCGGGTTGGTGAACCTGGGATGGGTGTCGATGGGTCCGTCTCTCTAGCCCCTATTTTGGGGAGTGCTATTGTGTGCTGTCCACCCCTCGTCCTCGGCAAGCTGTCTTTTGCTTTCTGCTTTCTGCTTTCTGCTTTCCGGTTGCCGTTTTCTATCCTGTTTTGCCCGTTCTGCCTCGTCTCTGGCGTCCGATTGCTCTCCCTCGTGATCCAGGGCTTGTCCGTTGTCCGCCGGTTTGCAGGAATCGCGGTTTCGGGCAGGACTCGGGCTGTCGGCGCGCGCGTGGAACGGAGGCGAAGACGACTCCGTACAAAGTGCTGGGGGTGATGCGCAGGCGGTCGTTGTGTTATGCCTTTGCGCTCGTAGCCGGAGACTACCCTTGGCGCGGCAGGGCAAGGACGAAGCGCGATTCGACGGAGACACGCTGAGGCTCGTTTCACGCTTGAGATTGTTGCAGGAGAAGACGGAACCTCAGTGGACGAGCGACAGGGGGGGTAATGCGGTTTCTAGATGGCAAAATGAAAAGGGGGAAGGGGGGCGGCAGGGCGAAAAGGGATGAGGAGATGGAGGGTGGAAGGAAAGGAAGGAAAGAAAGAAAAGAAAGAAAAGAAACAACGAAAGAAAGAAGTCCCACGAGGCAGACGATCGGGAGGGAAAACGGAAGGAACGCCCAGCCAACATCGGAGAGGGAGGCTTTAGCTGCAAAGGAAACAAGGAAGAGCATGGATCGCGCCTCCCTGATTCGTCCAGCAGCAATACGCCTGGCGCGTCGTGCAGTCCCCCCCCTCCCCCCCGGGTAGTGCTAATGCGCCCGTGTGGCTTTTTTATTGCGCCCGTGTGGAGCTAATAAAGGCCTATAATTGGCCAAAAAAGTGCATATTAGCTAAGCACGCCCCATGGCACCTCTGTCCCCTAAAAGGCCCTGTAATGCCCTGTAATTTTTAGCGCCCTCTTTTTTTTCGAGCTTTTTGTCGTCTACCACTTCTTTGCTCTACACTTGCCAAGTAAAATAAAAACTAAAAAAATCTCTTGAAGTGAAGAGGGATATGCGAAAATATTTCGTTCATTAAAAACGTATAAGTGTGAGTATGTGGCGTTGCGCGTCGTTTTCTACGATGTAGTTTTTTTTTGTCTTAGGCGACGAAGAGTTACAGGGAGTTTTAGGGAGTTACAGGGGCTTAGACGCTGAAAGCCTGGGATGACAGATCATCACGTGGCACGATTAGCTAATGCGCGATTTGGTCCAATAAGCTGTTGTATTTCGGCTCCACACGGGCGCAATAAAATAGCCACACGGGCGCATTAGCACTACCCTCCCCCCCCGGTCCCTCCTTCCTTCCAGCTCTGCAGCTCTGCAGCGCAGGGCTGCATTTGGAAAGGCGAATGCTCAACCGTTACGAAATAAAATGGGAAGGAGCGCAAGGAGCGCTGGGGGAGCACGGGTGGGGCCTGGGCCAGCAAGAAGAATCGGCCTGGTCTAAAAATGAAAACTACGACCAACGCGTTTCACATTAGAGGGGGGGCGGGAAGGTAAGAGCGCCGCCGTATCTCGTGGAGAAGGCGCAGCACCTGCAAGTAAGATACTTTCTTGTAATACGGGCATGGCTGCGGAGCAGAGTGACGTCGCCCCTCCCTGTGTGGCGGGCGGCGGCGGGAGGCTGTGAGCCATTGAAGCGGTTTTTCAACACGAGCATCTTGCGTACTTACGTCGTATCTTACGATATGCGCAGGTCTGTCTAGACTTGCAGTTGCTTACCAGGTAAGATACTTGAAGCTTCTCACCAAGATTGGCCTGGCCAAACCCGCAAGATAAGAATAAGCTGCTGCGCGCCGTCCGCACAGCGATCCACCCCGCCTCCCAGCGCTGTTACTAGTCGCCTGCTGGAATGTGCGGAGTGACAGTTGGCCGCTGGAGACGAAGACGGCCGAGTCCTGTCCATCAGCCAAGGCCGAGTCTGTTGGCCAAGGCCGAAGGCTGAGGCGTGAAAGAAATTGGTACAAAGAACGAGGGGAATGCCCAGAGTTCGGCAACAAAGCAGTGCGTCACGCGCGGGAGTGCGCACTGCCCGAAAGCAGAGCATTCCTATCTCGTGCAGTCTCCGTACGGCTGATCACGGCAGCGTCTTGGTATCTGGCCAGCCAGCGAGATCTAAAGAGATGGGGGCGTCGTCAAGGGGCAGCATTTTCGAGACACGGGTGGCTTGCTGAAGCTGTGGCGAACTGCCAGGCACCAACATAAAAGAAACTGGTGTCTTTTGGTGTGCAGCGCTATGTTAGGGCTTGTAAGACACTATGTTGGGTGCCTGGGATAAATTTAGCATACGATTGTCAATCCTAGGCCACTGCCATTGCTGGAGGCAGCCTCTCGCGACCTCGCCCCGCGATCAGTTCTGATGTTTTGCCCCAGTGCCCCGTCCTTTACGAGGGCCGCCATTCTCTTAGACGGTTTCCATACGAAGAGTTCCTCACCGGAGCAGCCGTCGTCATGCACTCTGTGCAGCAGAACGTAGCGGCCTTGGCCCAACCAGGCTTCTCGTCCTCTTAATTCGGGGTGTTGCTGCGTGATCACTGCTCGTATCATGCATGCTCAATATTAATATAATATCCTGGTCTCTGTTAGAGTGGTTTGCCTTTCTCGGCCCAGGCCAGGGCTGTGAGCTATGTTCCTTTCAGTCGCCCTCGCGTCACACATGCGCTCCCTAATACTGGCGGTGCCACCTTCCGCCCTCTATCTGCGAGAGACACGCAGGGGGTTCTCCAGGGCAGCAGGCATAACAGCAGTCAGAGGAAGCGAGCCTCTTCTTGTTCAGTCGTTATTCTGTGATTTGGGGGTTTTGACTAAACAGGCCGAGTCCTGCTCACCAAACGACGGAGCGAGTTGACAACACAGACTGCGGGGCCCGAGTTAACAAGAAACGGGTAGGAGCGGCTACCAGCGTTCTAGGAGGGAACTTACAATAACTCCAAGACGGGGTTGATCGAGGAAGGTGCAGCCTCCTCTCTTAATGGCATGCTAACCAACTAGAGTAACCCCCCTCCCCCAGCAATGTTTGGGTCACATGATACACCACACGCCGGACGCCACCAGCCTCCCAAGGCGCGGGCCAAAAAAAAACACCACAATGACCTCCGCGATCGGTTCCTGCGACGAGAGGAAAAAAGGGTACCAAGACCGGAAAAAAAGTGGAAGAGTCATAAAAGCCGACTAAAAGCGCGGATTTTTTTTGTCGGCCACGCAATACGGAGGTTCCCCGAGCGTGAGCAGCACCTTGCGGTCCGTCGTCCGGTGTCAATTCTCTGCAATTGACCGCAGTTGCACGCCGTCAGCCTCGACACGCCGCGACATCCCCCCCAGCCTGCCCTGCTTAGCAGCCCTCCCCCTCCCCCTCCCCCTCCCCCACTCCGGCGACCTCCCCGCGAAGCACCGACTCACGGCACACGGCGCACGGCGCACGGCAGACATCGACAACGCCCCTCCTACTTCCCTGGCACGGCCGACCCACAACCGACAACCCACAACCCACGACCTTCGGGCCACACCCACACGAACCACCCCGGCTACTAGGGAAGCAGTTCTGGAGCAGGTCCCCCGTATCCGCCTTTTGCTGTGCACGGACAGGCACGCCATCCTCCATCTTTTTTTGGGACAGCCGCACAAAACTGAGCGACCATGGCGACCGAGTCCTTTGTCATTCGCACGCCGGCCTCGTCGGCCAACATCGGCCCCGGCTTCGACGTCATCGGCCTGGCTCTGTCTCTGTACCTGGAGCTGACCGTCACCATCGACCGGTCCAAGACCTCGTCGACATGGCCGCTCAACTGCCGCGTCACCTACGAGGGCGACGGCGAGGACAGCGTGCCGCTGGATCCAGATGCCAACCTGGTGACGCGCGTTGCGCTGTACGTGCTGCGCTGCCACAACCAGCGCAGCTTCCCGGTCGAGACGCACGTGCACATCAAGAACCCGATCCCGCTGGGCCGCGGCCTGGGCTCGTCGGGGGCGGCCGTCGTGGCCGGCGTGATGCTGGGCAAGGAGGTCGGCGGACTGCACCACCTGCAGCCCAGCCGGCTCTTTGACTTTTGTTTGATGATTGGTATTCCTCTCCTCCCCCCTTACCCCACCCCCTTCGGGGGTCCCTCATCTGCACAGCGCAAGTGACACGGATTTTCTAATACGCGAATAGAACGCCACCCCGACAACGTGGGCGCTGCACTGTTCGGCGGCTTCGTCGGCACCTACCTCAACCCCCTCAAGCCAGAGGACGTCGCGCGCAAAGAGATCCCGCTCAGTGAGGTGCTGCCGGCGCCCGCCGGCGGCATAGACACGGGTGCGCAGCCGCCGGAGCCGCCTCTGGGCATCGGCCACCACATCAAGTTTCCCTGGTCGCCGGACATCAAGGCTGTTGCCATCATCCCCGATTTCGAGGTGGCCACGGCCAAGGCGCGGGAGGTCCTTCCGGCGGTATACCCCAGAGCAGACGTGGTACGTTGAGATAAACAGGGCAATGCTGCTATGCAAGCGAAGCTCAAGTGACTGAATGGCGAGCTAACCACACCGCACAAACTCCTCACACACACACAGACGTTCAACCTGCAACGGATAGCACTACTGCCCGTCGCCCTGGGCCAGTCCCCACCCGACCCCGACCTCATCTACCTCGCGATGCAGGACAAGCTGCACCAGCCGTACCGGCAGACACTGATCCCCGGCCTCACGGAGATCGTCGAGTCCATGACGCCCAGCTCGCAGCCGGGCCTGCTGGGCGTGTGCCTGTCGGGCGCAGGCCCCACGATCCTGGCACTGGCCACGGACCACTTTGAGGAGATTGCCGAGCGCATCATTGCGCGGTTCACGCTGCAGGGCATCCGCTGCACCTGGCAGCTGCTGGAGCCGGCCGAGGGCACGCAGGTGACGCGGTGAAGCGGGGGGAGGGGGGACGAGGCGAAGAATGGGGAGCTTCGATTTGTCTCTCTGTCTGTTGGGTCTCGGCCGAGAAACAGCAGAGCAAAGGCAACGATGTAGACCTGTCTGGTCTAACTCCCGAGAGGGCGTGGAGGGCGAAGCAACGGGGCAACATACCCATGAAGAACGGACTAGCGATACAAATAAACAAGACACAAAAACAAAAACAAAAATAAAAACAAAAAGAAACAAAAATAAGAAGAGACACGACGAAAGAAGTGCATGTAGCCAGAGCAGAACTACGAGGCACATGAGGCCACTGGGACAAGAGCTCACATGCATCTGCGATCACGCAAGAGGCCACCCGCCCAATCAAGACAGCTCGCCAAGGTCCCCTTTTCAGGAGGGCACCTGCGTGGCCCCGCTTCAAATCATGCATAAACAGAATGCAAAGTGTGTACGGCGTGGCACCCCGTCGGCTTCGTTGGCACTGTCGGCACTGCCCTCGAGCTCAGCGATGTTCGACGAGCATCGCCGATGTGGCGTTCTTCGCCAGTTGCGCCTGCCTCTTCGAAAGCAACAGCATCGACGAGTGGAGCATGCGCCCAGGAACGTCTGCGGAGAATAAATATGGGTCCTGTCCATCAGGCAGGCAGTCCGTAATAGCCGTCGAGCCGCCTGTTGCGCCGAACGGCCGGGATGTCGGGCAGACAGACCAATATTCCGGGTTTATTTGTCTTTTTTGGGTGTCTTTTGTGTGTCTTTTCGGTGTAAGGCTGGTCTCGTTTGTACGCACGGATATACGAGCGAGAGACTAACAGCGCCGCCGGCAACTGCCGCAAGAATCCAACGGCCGACCCGGGGTCCTGTGCTGCCGTCAGTTCACCTGCGCGTGTGCTGTGCTATGCTGTACTGTGCTCTTCTTCCTCCCCATGATTCCCCGTTCGGTGACTCTCCTGGCGGAACTTCTTCGCGGAAGGGCGATACACAGAGACCATCGCTGCCGGACGCCCTCTGGATCCTCGGCCTCTGGCATCCCATGCCGCGTAGCTGTGGCGAACCCCATCATGACGCCTTAAATACACAAAAGAGACGGGAAGACAAACACCCTCGTCTGCAAGGAGCGGTCTTCGCCGCTGCCGATGCTGGCATTCTGCCCTCTTTCGCCCCGCGGAAATGTCCGCTGCTCACCCAAGAGGGAAGGCGGGTACACTTGCTGCTAGCAAGAGGGCACCACCCAGCCCGTTCGCCCCTGCCTATCGCAGGCTATCGCCATGCACTTTTATCAGATCGGGAATCCCCGCTCTTTTTTGGCGGCGCCCTATTGCGCTTGTAAGTCGCTGCTAATACGGACGAGCATCTTCGACAAAGGGCGTACGTGACAACTCTACATGACTTTCTTCCGCCGATGGTCTCCAGAAACCAGGAACCCCGCCCAACGGCGCCACGCCGATACATTGCCTGCCCGATGCAGGAGGGAAATACTGTCGGATTCTTGCTCTCCGTGGCTCGGAGAAAACGGTCCTTGGCGGAGGAAGCGAGAGCAAACGGCCTGGCTTGGCTTGCGTCGCAAGTCCATGCTCTCTCGCGACTGTCCAGTCCGGTGCACGTCTTCTGCAAGCTCCCTGGCACTCGGCGCCCAGTGCCCAGAAAGCCAGATGGCGTATTGCATCCCCATCGCGTAGCATCTTACATATAAAATGCCAGTGAACGTGGCCCGAGATAGACTTGCCTCGGCCAACGCCTGGTGCACGCAACAGCACTCGCCTTCACCCCCCTCCCCCACCCCTTTCTCTCTCTTCGCCCACGGCACTCGCTCAGAGCCATGGCCTCTCTGTCAGCCCTGCCACCAGCCGGTATCGGCCGCGGCCTGGCGCACGCCCTTGCCTCTGCTGTTGCTGCTGCGTCTGTTCCGTTCCGTCGTCATCCTGGTGCGGTCTTCTCTTTTGGCCGTGTCTGGTCGACGTCGGGGGAGACAGGTGGTCAGGCAGGTCGAAGTACAACGAGAATGGCAACCGGCTTACAGGCCAGAGGGGGTAGGCTCCTCTTGGCATGCAGGGCCGCTGGCGTCGGCGCCGCCTCAAGCAATCTTATCAATCTGCATCTCCACCACCACTACACGCACCCCCCCGCTCCCTCTTCTTCTGTAGTCGTACCATCCGGCAGACAGACTTCCCGTCGCCACTACTCCTCAACAAGACGGACATCCCCCCAGGTGCGCTACCCAGGCCTACTTAAACCGGCTCGGCTGGCCTCCTCCTCTTCGCTCACCGTTGCCGCCCTCAACCCTCACTCTCCGGACCGAAGCCGTCACCACCACCAAGCCAGAGCCATCACCACCACCATCCCAAGAGGAACCGCTGGAGCTCTCCAGGGTACCGCCGCCTTGACCACGTCAGCCTGTCCTTCGAGTCTGTCCCTGCACACAGCATCTCGCCGCCGGGTTTTGCCCCCGTGGTCTTCCCAGATCCAGCCCCGTGCCAGCCTACCCTCCGGACAGCGCTGCTACTCTACTGCACCCGGTTCTCCCGCAGACATGGGCTCCACGCTGCGTGCCAACAATGCCTCGGCGCCGTTCAAGGTGCTCGTCGTGGGTGGCTCGTACGGCGGTCTTGCTGCCGCCTTCAACCTGGCGGACCTGTGCCAGGGCAAGACGCCACGTGGGGCTGCTCGCTACAACGGTACAGCCAACCCCTTTTTCCTGGGGCGATCATCACGAGAGACATGCTGACTCTTAGGCACAGATGCTCCCAAGGCCACGCCTGGCCCATCTCCCATCCATGTCGATATTACCATTGTCGACGAACGTGATGGTTTCTGTACGTTTCTCTCTCCGACGCAGCATGTTTTTTTTTTCTCCCTTTCTCCTTCCCCTTTCCCTTACGTCTGTTTTCTTGCCTCCTAAAGTGGCTGTCTTTCCTAACTTTGGGGTCTTAGACCATGTAATCGGCTCACCCCTAGTTTTCGCCTCCAAGGAGTACGCCGCCAAGGCCTGGGTCCCCTACAAGGAGATCCCCGCTCTCCAGGCAGCTCCCAACATGAAGACCCTCCACGGCAGCGTAACGAGCGTCGATTTCGCCAGCAAGACGGCCGTGATCAAGGGGTCCGCTGCTGGCGGCGGTGCGGAGACGGCCAGCACCACGTTCGCGTTCGCGTACGATTTCATCATTGTCACCGCCGGCCTCCGCCGCGTGTTCCCCGTCGTGCCCCAGTCCACCGACAAGGCCGCCTACCTGAGCGAGGTCGCGTCCCATGTCGACACCGTGTCGAACGCCACGGACGGCGTACTTGTCGTGGGCGGCGGCGCCGTCGGCGTCGAGATGGCCGCAGAGCTCAAGTTCGCCCAGCCCCAGACAAGAGTCGTCCTGGCCCACTCGCGGTCACGCCTGCTGTCGTCCGAGCCGCTGCCCGACACGCTGGCCGAGAAGGTGCTCGAGGTCCTGCAGGCGGGTGGTGTCGAGGTCCTGTTGGACCACCGGCTGCAGGAGACGCGGGACATCGAGGGTGGCCAGGGCGGCGCCAAGGAGGTCGTCTTCACCAACGGCGACACGCTGCGCGTCAATACCGTCGTCACGGCCATCTCCAGGAGCGTACCGTCCACAAGCTTCTTGCCTAAAGAAGCCCTCAACGAGAAGGGTTACGTCAAGATCCAGCCAAAGTGAGAGCTCCCCCCCTAACGAGACATACAAATTCTGTCCCACTGACAACGCAAACAACCAATCCAGTCTCTTCTTCCCCAAGGATGTCCCCAACTCGGACTCGGCGTTGGCTGGCGGCGATCTTGCTGCCTGGTCGGGCATCAAGCGCTGCGGCGGCGCCATGCACATGGGCTACTACTCGGCTTTCAACACTCACCAGCGCATGCAGGAGCTGACCTTTGGCACGGCGCCCGAGTACCAGAATCTCGCCGAGCTGCCGCCCATTATTGCCGTTGCCCTAGGCAATAATGCCGTGGCCTGCCATTCTGATGGAATGATAGAATTTGGAACGCCCATTGCCACCCAGTTCTTCCAGGACGATGTCGGCTTTGAAAGTAGGTTCCGCCCCGGCGTGGCTCGTTTGGGGGAGCGGCCACCGTTCCCCCTTAAACGTAGGGTGATTTGCTAACATCGATACAGTCTGCTTAAATATCCTTGGCCTCGGTGCCAAACCAACCGCAGAGGTATAGACAGCAGTCTGGGTACGGGTACGATCATGCACGAAGGAGGTAGCTGGACGTGGCAGAGCAAACAAAACAATATGTAACAACCACGATTCTAAGTCAGGCTGTTTATGGCGCACAAGACTCGTCGGCACAGGGTTTTCCAAACAAAAATAATTCAAAGGGCAAAAAAGAAGTGTACGGAAGGAAAATAACAAAACAAATAACAGAAAGGGGTGGGGGGAAAATATACAGCAAAAACTGAAACAATAAAAAGAAAATCAAAAATAGCCAGAAAAAAAGAAATCAAAAAAGAAAATCAAAAAAAGTATTCAAAACAAAATCAGTGGGACCAAACCTCCTGAACCGCCTGTCGTGGGACATCCACGTCTCACATCTCAGAACCTTCGGCCCAACAGGCTCCGGCTGTTCCTCTTCACCGTCTGGGAGCTCAGCCAAGTCATGTATCTTCCCCACCAGCCCGGCCATATACCCGGGCCGGCCTTGTCAAACCAGAAGCCGTCCGTCGCAGTGATGTCGATATCGCACACAGAAGAGCGCACCGATGCGTCGTATGCAACATTTCCTAGCGTAACAGAGGCTTTCTTTCCCCCGGGGAAAGATACGCGGAAGGTATGGTCTCCCCGTTTCTTGATCTCCTGCTCATGGACCCCGAACAAAAACTCGTCGGCAATCCTCTCGATTTCGTCGTGCTTGTAATTCGCAGCGATTCCGACTTTTATGTCTGCGCCCCACAGTGTGAGGCACACGGCAAACCGCAAGCCGTCCTTGTTCTTGAAAAGAAGCACGGTAGAACTCATTCTGTCGTCGAGTCGAATGGCGATGGCAGGCGGCATCGACGGAGTCTGTCGAGTGGTTGAGAAGTGACTCATCACGTCCTGTCCAGGAGCAGCGTCCACCGCTGGTGGCATACCACGGGACGGATAGCCTCTCACACGGAGTGTTGTCCATTGATGCATCTGGAACTGCTCCTTCTTGATCTCATCAACGAACATTTTGGTCTTCACAAGATTGACCGGCTTCGTTTTCTGGAGAGCGATCGGGTAGTGGATGATTTCTTCGCTGAACACCCGCACAAAGTCCACATCTTTATCAAACCGCCGGTAAAGGAACAAAGCCAGAAAAACTGGGGGCTCTGCACGGCCCGAAACTGGGACGCAGTTCAAAACGGCTGCATATACGTTTCGAATCGGTGTCGCCGCAAGGGGCAGTTCGATTTGGATGCCTCGATTCGTCAACTTGAAGAATGTGGTTGGCAGATTGCGAATAGTCCTGGATGCATCCTGGGAAGGCAGAAACTGCGCAGGAGAGCGTGGAACTATACCGCTTGGGCGCCCATCCCCGGCCCATGAGAAAATCGTCGGATCGCTTGTCGTCAAGATGATTTGTCTTAGCAGTCTTTGAAAGGCTTTCTCTCCTTCGCCGTAAAGGAGGGGCAAGCTGATATCGAAGAGACCCAAGAGGCAGTAGGTTTGATCCTCAATTCTTGTTGTCTGCCTTCGGCTAGCCCAAGACATCTTCACTGCAACAGACGCCTTTTGATATGCGCCATCTTGCAGAGCATCCTCTCCAATCTGCGTGATTTCTGAGATAGTCGTCTTAAGCCGAGCTTTGGTGCCGAGAAACGTCCAGTCCCAGCTGAAGAAAGCAACAGATCCAGGGGCAAGCATCTCCTGCAGCGTCCAGCCTCTGGTGAACCACCGACTTCTCCTGAAGGCGGACCCGTTTCCGGAAAGATTATCACCCTTCGGAACATCGGAAAGATAGGCGTAGCACACTACGCTCTCTTGATACCACCGGAACATTGAATTGATCGCCTCGGAAAGTTCCGCCTGGTTGGTTTTGTCGATGCAACAGGTGTCGATCCAGACATACTCCAGACCATCAGCCGCTGCTTGCTTGCAGCAATTGACAATCTTGTCTAGTCCACGTCGTCCCCTGAAGTTTGCGACCTGACCACCTCGTGCAAATCTCTGAAACTGTTGATAGGTGACTTCATCATCGCCCCAAGTGTGTGAAAGAATGGCGTACTTTGGGACGTTGGGTGACGATCTAGTTCGAAATTCGTGGAATGCGAAGTTTCTCGAATGAAGCAATCGCATCGGCATTTTTCCGGTGTTCTTTTGCTCGTCTTGGTGTCTTGGTGTCTTGGTGTCTTGGTGTCTTGATGTCTTGATGTCTTGATGCTTCTGGTGTGCTTGTGTCTTCTTGTTGTCTCTTGTCTTCGTTTTGTCGTCGGCTTCTTGCTACGGCTTCGAGGTGCCCTTTTAATAACCGCTTTTGCTTCTTGCGAAGCGCCTAAGTTAGAATCTTGCCGGCCATGGTCCTGCAGGGGGGCAGCCTGCGGCGGATCAGCGGCGAGGAAGCCGCGCGCATCTGTTATTAATACTCTGCATGAAGGCCAGGCGGGTAAAGGATGCCATGTATAGCAAATAAGACAAAAATAAAGAGTATGCCTGAAGGCATGATCGGCCCAATATGGCGGAGTTCACTTGAAGTCGACACCCTTGTGCTTTGCCTTCATGGGGAGAACCAGGTAGCCTGCCTGCCCTGCAGTGGCTGCGCTTGCCGCCGCCGGACTTTGGTCTCGTTTCTGGCCTCGTTTCATCCTGCCGCTTGGCCAAATGACAACCGCAGACGGGATAAAAATAGAGAGGAAAGGCCAGGTTCTTGGCCGTCAACATTTCCTCCAGGCGCGTATTCTTCTGGCGTTTCAAGATCCTTTGGGTGTCGTCGCCCGACACGGTGCGTGCCTTTGCATTTCTTGCGGGGTCGAGCCCGTGAGTTTTCTGGCCATGGTGGTCGCGCAGATGGCCGCGGTCTGGCCTTTGTGATGCTTTTGAGGATAAGATGAAAAGGGATGAAAGTGGATTCTGTGCTTAAGCGCCAAAGGAAGAAAGAACCCTGATGAGACAAGAAAGTTAGAGGAAAAGGGGGAAAGAATGAAGGCAGGTACGACCAGGAGTGTTTTCTCTTCTTCCGTTTGGCAATCGGATGGCATCAAGTCTGTCATGTGATATCCCTCGTGAGCGCAGATCCCAGCGTCCACGTTCAAGGGCCCGACCAGGAACGGTTCCACTTTTCTTCCAACCAACAAAACGTCCATTGGCCGGCCCTCGCCGCTGCCACCACAGTTGTGAACCAACCCGCCACTGTCAGCGGCCGCAATGTCATGCCACCAGGGCGGCGTGGTGGGACCACAAACACGATCAGCGACGCTCGCTGTGGTGCCACAATGCCGCTAAACGTGTGAGAAGAAGGCAGAACACGGGGAGATGGCGTTCCTCCCCCACTTTTCCCCCATTCCGTAGCCAGCGAAAATCGCCTGCGAATTGGAGCCCGCCTTTTCAGGTGTTTTTTGGGACTTTGGGTGCTCTCGGATCGTTCCCAGCATACGATCCATGGGGAGCTGCTCGCTGGCGTACTCGTAGGCCCCGAGCCCGTCCCATATTTGGCCAATCCCGTGCAGTTCCTTTCTTCTTAGCGGTTTGTTCTCGCGTTTCGCTCGTTGGTCCCAGTCCCTTCCCCCCTTTCATGCTCCTCCGCATCTCGCGGTTCCTGGCGAGAATGGCATGATGGTGGACGAGAGAGCCCAGCTGGACAGCCACGGTGTTTCCTTCTAGAGAGCCAAATAATATGTGTAAGGGCATGGCGCTCGCGGGGGAACGAGCAAAAGTCGGGACCGGGTCGACGGGATCTGGGCCTGGCATGAGACACAAACAGCGAATCGGCCAATGCACCGTCTGGCCATCATGACGGTATTGCTCCCTAGTTTTGCACAGAACGTGTTTCCTCCTCCAGGACAAGGCCGGACGACCTCCCCTGCCTCCCTTCCCCCCCTGGTATAAAGACAGCTTTGTTGCCTCCCCCCCAAACTGCTGATCCTGTTTTGTTGATTCCTTGTACTCCATCATCAACATCCAATCTCAACTCAGATCAGATCTTCTGTCCATCTCAACTCTTTCCAACTCTTTCTTCTCCTCTCAACATTTTGTTGTCTCTCCTCATCTCTTCTCTTTCTCTTTGCACATAATCACCACACCCAACTCCACTACAATCCATCACCATGTCGCCCATCATCGCCCGTGTTGCTATGCGCAATGCCGCTGCCGCTGGCCGCCGCGAGTTCTCCGTGATGCGGTCGATGCGCAGCTTTGCCCGGTCCTTTGAGCCGCACGTCTTCCAGCGCCTCCCCGCATCTGCGAAGCCCCAAGCACCCGACTACGGCCGTATCGTCAAGCGCTCTGTTACGACGTTCGGAATGTAAGCTCGCCCATCCAAAATATTTGATTTGGGGACTATGGGAGTATTTGGAACAGCTCTTTAACAACTTGTCTCTTCTAGTTATGTCCCGGTTGCCTTTGCACTTCTTGGCTGGCCGGCACTTGCGATCAAGGGTCTCGACGGCCACATCATCTAAGCCACCCGATGTCCGAACACCCACGGAGACGGCGACAACGACACTACACCGACAGAAAAAATAATTACTCATAGAATACTAGATCGGATAGATCCGGCATTCTGGCGTTGAGAGCTGCATTTTCGGGATATCACTCTGTACATACTTTGGGGGGGAATACTGGCGTTTTGAAGGCCAGCTTTTGCTTGTTTCGATCTATAACAGATGTCCTTGTTGGTCTGACTGGGAGAAAATTTCCCCAGCAGGTTGGCAGCCTGTATAGACGAGCCTTTCTTTTGTTCCATCTACGATATTTTGGAATATAATATCTTCTACCAACTTTTTGTTTTTATGCCGTGAATCTATGAGCCTCACCAGTTATACATTGCCAACCATTACCAGCCCAATCTGCAAGATCTGACGAGGCCGTAGCTACCAGAAACCCAACACGAAAATAAAGGTGACAGCCCATGGATCTGCCATATCTTCGGATCTCTGTGCTGAGCGGCGACCATTCATCTATATTTAGTAACTTTTTCTGAGGTGCATAATTAACCCAAAAAACAAAGACGTGCCGGCCAGGATCCCCAGAATCCCAGATTTTGACAGTTAATATGCTAAGCCGCAGAGTTACTCCAAGTATCGCCTCGCAATAGAATGCTGCCCGAAATCCTGTTGAGCCTTCTAAATCATTGGACCGAGAATGCTGCCTCGCACTAGCAGCTTTCCTCTGATAAGTTCAGGGATTACTTGGAATATTCCCAGCGAACCAGACAAAAAGGTACGATCAAACCTCTATATTCCAAGATAGAAGGACGGAGATGTCGGCAGCCGCGGCGTTGCTGGTGATAGTCGACTGGGTTTTGAACGCCACAGCCGCCTGCGCCACAGCTAGCATTTCGTCCTCGAGAACTTCCAGGTGGAAACGCTAGTCTGTATATGGATTAGACCAAGGCACGCCCCTTGTGGTGCTCTCTGGCGCGTTCGTGTCGCCCATGTAATTTTGGTGGCCAGGGAAGCTCTCCTTTTACGACAGCGCAAGCCATATCAAACCCTCCTTTCAACGGCGAGCCGCAACGACGACGACACCCGGCACCACCACCCGGCGGCGACATTGCAGCGGCATCTGCTTCCTTTTACTCTTTTTTCCTTGTCTTCTTTTTCTCTGTATTTCCACGAAGCGTCGAGTGCTCTTTTCCCCCTACCCAGCTCTCTCACGACGTCTATGAGCAACCTCCCCCTTAGCGCTCAAACAAGACAACAGACGGAAAACGGAAGACGGAAGACGACAGACAGCGGACGAAAGACGACAGGAAAAAGACCATGCCCCGTGGCCGCCACGGCTGACGACAGGCAGCACAACCGAACCCCCTCCATCCCGTCCCTTTTCCCCCTCACCTCCCGACCTCGAGTCTGACCTGGGGGCCTTCGTCTTAACCTGACGAGAGTTGACACCTTTCATCCGATTCTGCGCCGGACGAGCGAAACGCTCCGGCATATCCGGTCCCTTCTGACTCTGCCCCCTTCCCCCCGGAGCCCTCCCGACAGCCACCAAACGACCAGCGAGCAGCAGCCATGGCGGAAAACCTCCACAACATCCCCATGGTCATTGACAATGGCTCTGGGACCATCCGCGCAGGCTTTGCGGGCGAGGACCTGCCCAAGTGCTATTTCCCGTCGTTTGTCGGGCGGCCCAAGCATCTGCGCGTGCTCGCCGGCGCGCTCGAGGGCGACTGGTTCGTGGGGCCGCGGGCCGCGACGGAGCTGCGGGGCCTGCTCAAGATCCACTACCCGCTGGAGCACGGCATCGTGACGGACTGGGACGACATGGAGAAGATCTGGGCGTACATCTACGACGAGGGGCTCAAGGTGCTGAGCGAGGAGCACCCGGTGCTGCTGACGGAGCCGCCGCTCAACCCGCGCAGCAACCGCGACACGGCGGCGCAGATTCTGTTTGAGACGTTCAACGTGCCGGCGCTGTACACGTCCATCCAGGCGGTGCTGTCGCTGTACGCGAGCGGGCGGACGACGGGCATCGTGCTGGATGCGGGCGACGGCGTCAGCCACGCGGTGCCCGTATACGAGGGCTTCGCCATTACCAACTCGATCCAGCGCATCGACGTGGCCGGCCGCGACGTGACCGAGTACCTGCAGACGCTGCTGCGGAAAACGGGCTACGTGTTCCACACGAGCGCCGAGAAGGAGGTGGTGCGGCACATCAAGGAGGCCACGAGCTACATTGCCGTGGATCCCAAAAAGGAAGAGAAGGACTACATGACGGCCAAGACCGACCCCAAGAAGACGGCCGAGTTTATCCTGCCAGACGGCAACAAGTTGAAGGTGCGCGCCCCCCCCCCTCTTTCCTCTCTCTCTCTCTCTCTCTCGTACACCCTGCTAACTGCAGCGCTGAAAAACCCCCAGGTCGGCGCTGAACGCTTCCGCGCGCCAGAGATATTATTTGACCCCGAGATCATCGGCCTCGAGTACCCGGGCGTGCACCAGATGGTCGTGGACTCGATCGTGCGGACAGACCTGGACCTGCGCAAGTCGCTGTACGCCAACATTGTGCTGTCGGGCGGCACGACGCTGACCAAGGGCTTCGGCGACCGGCTGCTGCACGAGATCCGCAAGATTGCCGTCAAGGACATGCGCATCAAGATCTTTGCGCCGCCCGAGCGCAAGTACACGACGTGGATCGGCGGCAGCATCCTCGCGGGCCTGAGCACATTCCGAAAGGTAAGGAGGAAACGGGGAGGAAAAAGGCATAGGGGGATGCCTACTGTCTCCCCCTTTTTTTCCAGTTACAGAATGCTAACGGAGACTGGTTTTCGTCATACAGATGTGGGTCAGCATCGACGACTGGCACGAGAACCCAGACATTATTCACACAAAATTTACGTGAGAGAGGAGAAGGGCAATCGATCCAGACAGAGACCGAGAAAAGAAAGACAAAGAAAGAAAAGAGGTGGGCGATGGGGGGGGTGGGCTGCCGGAACGCAAAGGGAGAAGGAGAGGGCAGAACCGTTTTTCTTCTTTCTTCACCAAAGATGGCACATCCAACGCTCTGACAATGCCAGTCGTCCAGCCGAAGGGGGGGGGAGGCTGTATGGGATAAGCATCTCCCGACCGCTGGGGCCACGCTTGCATGAGAGAGAGGGGGTTTTATGAGTGTCTCTGCCCTTGTCCGCAGCCCGCCTAGCCGAAGCCAGCGGATCAAGGGGCAGCAAAAGACGACAAGCCACCCACACGGTGAGTGGACCCAGTTGAATTTTCTTATTTTTGATTTTTTTCTTGTTAGCTACGCAAGACGCGCGCACTATTTTATTTGTACGAGTATGTAGACATACTCCCCTACGTAGAACTTCACAAAGTGGGGAGAGAGAAGACAAGGGGGGGCGTGGGCAGAGAACGTGTTCGAGGGGGGGGGCAGTCCGCAGCTGCAGAGGAAGACGGGGAGAGCAAGTAGAACACACGATGATACCCTTTTGGTTTACACAAACAGGGGGAGGCAGCCAAAATAAAAAAAATCAACCCAACAACTAGATATGACCGCTATGCTTGGTCACTCGTTGCTTGTGAGAAGCTGCACGATTTCTAGTTGAAGCAGAGAGGCCATAGCTTGTGGTGGTCAGAAGATGGGTCATGATAGAAGTCAGGTAAGATAAAATATTATTATGAGAGGCAGTTCTCTCTTTCAAAATTAAAGTGAGCAATGGGTATCTTTGTGCTTTTTCTTCTCTCACCCAGAAAATCCCACCTCGAAAGAACAAGCAACAAGAAGATTGCACATATGAAAAAAATAGAAAATAAAAGCGCCAGTCCCGCTCAATGTTTGACGCTTCTCGGTTTCTCCCTGCTTTTTTTCCCCTCCTACTCTTTAGCTTTCCCCCGTCCGCCTGGAGTCATGCCAGCCAGGCTATAAGGTACAGAAGTAATAAAGAAAAAAATCAGAAACAGCAAGTGGTATAATGGGGGGTAGAAAACAATAAAAAAAGTGTCCGGCCGTTCATGTCGAGTTGTTTGCGCCAAAGTAAAACAGCCAAGATAAAGTGTAAGAAAAAACTTTTCCGTTCCCCTTTTTTTGTCCCCTCCAGTTCCGGTTTTTGTGCAATGTGTCGTTGGTGATGATAAAAAAAAGGCTGTGTCGTTTTAAAAGAGTGTCGGTGTCGTTATACAAGAGCGAAGGGAAGGGAAAAAAAAAAAAAAAAAGAAGCCACGGCAGCAAGCAAAAAGAAACCGCCAGGGCCGCTTTTGCTGCTCTTGTGTGTTTTTATTCGTCTTTTCCCTTTTCTCACCCTCCTCCTTTAGTTGTGCAGACGGCCCCAGAAGCCGCTGCGACGGCCCTCGTCGCCGCTGCTGGAGCTCGTCGCGGACACGGAGCTGGCGTCGCTGCCCTTGCGGCTGCCGCCGAGGCGGAGGCTCTGGGCGATCTTGTCGGCTGTGGAGATGTGGATGGCGGCAGCGGCGCCGTTGCTGCCGGCCTTCTTGGTGGACGAAGACGAGGGCGAGAAGAAGTTGCCGGCGCCGCCGCGGCCGACGTGGCCCAGGGTGGTGGCCTGGGCGGAGGCGGCGACGTAGGCGAACTCGTCGTCGAGGGAGAGGCTGCGGCGCTCGGAGACGGGGTAGGCGTTGCCGGCACCGCCGCGGCCGGCGTAGAAGCGGGTGGAGGAGTGGGCGGACGAGCCGGCCGAGCCGACCTTGGTCAGGGGCATGGGCACGCCGGCGGCCGGGGTGACGGAGGTCGGGGCGCGGAAGGTGTTGCCCAGGCCGCCGCGGCCGGCGTGCGTGTAGGCGTTGGCCTGCACGGTGGGGTGCGGCTCAGTGATGGTGTAAGGCATTGTGAGAGAGGGAGACGGGGAGGTGGGAGATGTGAAGAGGTGAAGGTTTATATGACGCGTGACGGAGAGTGATGGTTTTTGGAGTTGTGTCTTGGAGCTGGTTGATGCTTTTGATGGTCTTGATGGTCTTGACGGTCTTGACAGTCTTGATGGTCGTGAGTATGAGAGTGATGTCGTGAAAATCAAAAACCAAAAACGAGAGACGAGGAAAGGGGGTTATTATAGGCACAGCGGCGTCTTCATGACGAGCTCGTCTCAAAGAAAGACAAAAGTACAGTCCACGAGGGCAACGGAGTCACAGCCCGTCCCATCCTGGCCATCCTAGCCATCCGGGGGCGTGTGAATAGGAATTGCACGAGAGCCGGCCTGGATGGTGTGTCCGGGGGAGCTGTGCTTCGAGCCGCCCCCCTCCGCCCTATGGAGCATACGCGGCGACGGGAGAATGACAACATCGCAGCAGGGGAGGGGGGGCGTCTGGCACGAAACCGGGACCGTCGCGGTGGATCACAAAGCAAGCCATGGGGTAATGGAAAGGCAAAGAAAGAGAGAGCCCTGCGGCGGAAAGAAAGGCATCGAAGGCAGAAAAAATTTCACGGCCGCCTGCCCTGTAATTACGGGGCGTGTTAGGGGGGGCGTGCGGGTTTGGGGCAGAGAGTCGCCCGCCGGAGCTTGCCTGCCTGCCTGCCCGCCTGCCCGGCCAGCCAACGAGGCTGTTTGTTCAAGGCACGAATGGGCCGAATGCCCTGTGGAGAGTGGCCGCGTGACGGGGCTGTTGACGCCCTGGGGAAGGGGGGGGGGGGGGGCGTGTATCTGTGGGCTATTTTTACGCCTGCATTCTTTGCGCGGTCACGTTGCGCAAGGGACGCCGGCGGCTTTGCAGGCTTCTGGCAGCGCGGCCCATTGGCATTAGCATACCGTTACGAAATGGCGGCCGGGCTAGCGCATCACGAGGGCTGGCCGGCGCTGGTCATTTTGGCATTTTTTTGCGTGTCTGGCCCAGGAGCCGCCCAAAGGGGGTTTCTCGTACCTAATCGTTAGTCATGGAATTCTGGTACGTACTGCTCGCTGTCCATGGGCCGTCTGTGGCGCCTTTTGATGTTGCCATTTTGCTTCGCGATGGGGAGGGAGGGCAGAGAGCGTCGCAGGCCTTTTCCGTTGACGCGGCGATGGATTTCCAGAAGAAAGGCGAGAAATGTGTGTTGTACGATACGGTGGACGTTGGACGGTGTAGCGTGGGAAGTCACGGAGTAGAGAGCAGAGACAACTAGGAAGTACAGCTCTAGTCGATTTCGGCCTTTGTCCCCCTGGTGCTGACGAGCACGATGAGGACGCATAGAGAGAGAGATGATGCCAGCCCCGGCCCGAGTTGTGCCACCTGAGAGGCCGACGAGCGTCTCATCCTGTTTCCAGCTCTCGCTTCCCGGCCGGCCGTGCAGAGAGCCACGACCGCTGTTTTCCTTGCCGCGGCAACAGAAGGAATAAAAAGCATCGTGATCTTCTTGTTTTGCCCAAGCCAGGGGCCGCCTCGCCTCGTGGACGTTTTACGCCATGCTCACACAAATCATGGACAAATCGCACTCACAAACAACAAACAAAATAACACACAAATACTACAAATACTACAAAAACTGCAAACGCTGCAAACACCACAAACCAGCCACAGGCCCCCTGACTGACCACTTTGACTCTAGTCCACTTTTCCCACAGACCTAATGACCAATTTTTCGAGGCACAGGGGACGAGGAGGAGAGGGGAAAGGAAGACGATGCAAAAAAAGAGGGGGAGGAACGGATATGAATGAAGGGAAAAAATAATACGAAAGTGGCCATCCAGGTCGACGATGTCAAGCAAATCGAAGGCCACGATGGTGGAATGTGCCAAAAACGGGCAAACGGGCAAATGGGCGAATGGGCGAATGGTGAAGGGACGCGCCAGACCCAATGCGGTACCAGAGTCCAGACTGATTTGCCGGGCAGGGGAAGAGGCCGAGAGGAGAGGGGGTGCAGGGGTGCAGGGGGGTTGCGGCGTGAGGCGTGCAGCGATCGATTTACCCCGTATTATTAAAAATGGCCCTGCGAAAGAACGAGAAAACTCTGTTTTTCCCCGTGAGCCAAGGCGGGCGGCAGTGTCGACGCCGCTCGGCTTGCCACGGTTCCCAGGAGGAAGAGCAGCACCGAGAAAAATTAGTCATGACGCGCGAGCGCTTTCCTCTCACCGCAACAGCTTGCCCCCCGCTGTGGCTGAACGTTTCCCAGTCCGCGGTTCACATGACCGGCCACCCGGCGACGCTTCAGGGAAGCAGCGACGACAAGGGACACATGACCTATTACACTGGCCGCCCGGTGACCCTCGGCCTTCAGCGCAAAACAGAACGGTGCGGTGCGCCACACAGACTCGGCGGACGGCGGTCATGGGGAGGGGGTGTGGCGGCAGCAGCAGCAGCAGCCGCGGCCAGAGTGCGAGTGACCTGGAAAGGTTCTGTTTTATTGGATTATTATTGCGTGGTAGCGTGGTGGCAAGGGCCCCTCCTCGAAAAGCTCTATTTTTGGTTGCTGTGGAAGACAGCGACATGGCCGGCTCCTGGCGACCAGAAGCGATGACAGCGGTCAGGGGAGCTCTCGGTGGGAAGCGCCGAGCGGAGTTAGGGGGAGGGGGGGGAGAGAAAAAAAAAAAAAAAGAAGAAAAAAAGAAGAAGAAAAGAATGGAGAAAAGAAAAAGAAAAGGAAAAGAAAATGGCCCACTTCTTGCCGCTTCGTGATGGCGAATAACAAAGACCTCCCACCGCAAGATATAGAGATGAACCAAAGAAAGCATCAAGAAAAAAAGAAGAAAATAACGGCGGTGACCACCGATGGGGCTGTTCGGTAGCAGCCCTCCGAGTTCCCCTGGGACGCACAGCCGGGGGACCTGTACGACAAGAGTACAGAGAGGAACATCTCCTCGGCGTGGAACCCGCGGGCCGGTCAGGGGCACGAAGAAAGGCGGGAGATCATGGACGGGCCTCGCAGAAGCATGATGCTGCTTGGGACTCTGGGTAATACAATGGAGGTGGGAAAACATGCCATTACATAATTGCTGTATATCGTCTCGACGAAAAAAAAAGAAGAAAAAAAGAAGAAATCCACGACGCTGCTGTCTTCCTCATCGGCTGCTGCAACTTTTCCCACTGGCAAAAAAAACAACAACAAAGCACGCAAACGCATCCCCCAATCTTCACCAAGTGCCTCCAGCGTCAACGGTTGCCCGCCGAGTCCCGCTGTTGGCTGCTCTCGACCCTTCCCTCTTGAACACATCTTCAAATTTCCTCCTTTTTTCTCTTGAGAAAACAAAACAAAACAGCGCCGCTGAAGCTTTTCTTCGCAATGTCGTAATGTCGTAAATCGGATCCGGTAGCTAGTTCCCCCGTAGATACTTGCCCCTTCTCCCCCTAAAGGGCATCGGTTGTGTCATCTTCTATTGCAACGCACGCATTCTAATGTAGTTGGGGAAAAACAAAACCCCTCCGTCAAGATTTGTGGCTGGCTTAAAAGGTCTCGGTGTCCTGGGACGCAATGGTGCCAAATGTGTCTAGATGTTTGCCACGTTAGTACTTGATGAAGCCGCATCCTCACAGGAGACTCCACCTCCCAGAATCCCATCACAAATGGTTACTGACTTCTCTTGGTGCGACGGGATTCACTTCCAGGTTCGTCCTCGTTGTAACTCCGTATGCTTCTCTCGCTCTTTGGGGTCATTGCCCGTGGGCCGCTGGGCCGCCGAGTCGGAACAGTCAGTGCGCCGCTCAGATTGCGGTTCTCGAGCCGCGGGCTGCCGGTGTAGCTAGTCGGCACATGCGTGGCCGTTCCATAGCCGCTTTCGACACTGTGGTATGGCAGCGGGCTCGTTTTCGCCGCCTTGGTCAGGCGTGCCGGCCGCGGAGGCGTCTGCTGCTGACGGTACTGTTGTTCGTGCTGGCTGTCCAGCGGTTCTTTGGGGGGCCGGGGTGGGCCCGACTGTAGCTGGGAGCTGGCAACTGCTCCCCCATCCCAGTATTGTTGTTGTGAGCCCGGTGCAGCAGCGCCACCAGCCGCCTCGTGTGATGCTGATTTATCACTGTATCGGTCGGAATTGTGTCCAGGGAACCGGTTAAGCGAGGTGGCCGATCCTGCCCACTCGGCTGATCGGGGGCTCATCGGGGAGTCGAAGTCCTCTGCTCGTGATTCAAGCGCCGCCTTGAACGGCTGCCCTGATCTCGGTTGCGGGTGCTGAAGGTTGAGCGAATCGCGGTGTGCCCGATACTTGGGGTCCTCCGGCGTCATGTACGTTTTCGGGTTGGGAGGGAGGATCTCGGTACTGTCGGCAGGCAGATGATAGCCATGGATATCGCCTTCGTCTTCATATTGCTGTTGTTGATGATCAAGTGGCCGCTGCTGCTGGTACTGCTGTTGGTGCTGCTGATGCTGGTGCTGGTGCTGGTGCTGGTGCTGGTGCTGATGCGTTGGTAAGTTCAGGTAGTCGCCACCCTGGAGATCGGTTTCTGAGAAGCCCGTGTGTAGCTTGTCCCCAGCGCTCGGCTCGTAGCTGTCATAGCCCAACATATCCGATCCGGAGCGAGATGGCCCGCTGTGGAACCCAAGCTCTTCATGTTCTCTCTTCGAGTCGCGGCTGCCCCGGAACACGCGACCCACGCTAGAGGTTGTCGTTTCGGACCACCGCGATATCTTGGGGAACCAGCTGGAGGAGCCATTGGACTTGTGCTTCTTTGACTTTTCCGTGCGAGGCGTATTGTCGTTGCTCTGTGGCGTTTGTTGAGCCTGCTGAGTTTGCAGCTGAAGTTGAGGCTGCGAAAGCTCCGGTTGGTACTCTTCATTGGCTTGCAGCTGACGCTCGCCAGGTGTCGAAGGTATGGCGGAGGTCATCTGCGGGATCGACGCGTTGCTGCTTCGGTGGACGGCTCCTGGCGCACCGCGTTCGCCAAGGTTGGCCGCACCGTCGGCTGTGGCACTGTGGCTGAAATCCAGCTCGTCCTCGTTATCCTCAGGCACGGTGCTGATTCGGTTGTCGGAGAACTTGCGCTCGTAGCCACCGAGTTTTGACGATTGCTGCGGCCCACCTCGAGAATTCACAGACAGAAGACCAGACTGGCTCGCGTGGCTCGCAGTGGACGTGCCAGCATGGCCCTCTGGTTCATAGCCGCGGTCCTGGTCGTAGGCCATCTGAGCCTCGATCATGCCATCATAGGGCGACGGCCCATGGCCACTGGCACTTCCGTTGACACTGACGCCCCCCGGCCCGGTGCCGCCCGCAGATTGCGCTTTGAGCACATCAACCTGCGTCAACAGCTGATTGAGCATATCTTCGATTCTGGTGAGATCGTTGTTGCCCTTAGCATTGAGCGACTTGAGAGCACGGCGGAAGATATTCTGTCGCTTTCCAGGCAAGTCGTCCATGTCACCTTGCGAGACACTGGGATGCAGAGACCGGGTACCACCGCCGGGGAACGGCCGAGGCCCTCCAAGATGAGTGCGAACGGTTTTTTCTGTCCCGTCGAGAATTTCCGTGATGATTGCATCTTCGCTGTCCGCCAGCTTCTTGGAGAACTCGTGGTTGATTCCCTTTTCATGCACAGCGAGCATCGTGCGGACATTTTCGAATGATGTGCGCATCTCGGCTGCGGCCCGGACAAGTGTGACCAAAATCTCAGTGTCTCGGGCGCTCCGCTGCGCATCGCGGACCATCAAATGCTGCATCAAGGCAACAACGTCTTTGTTCTCGATGCGGTCAATCCCTGAGCCGGTGGCAGGATCGTACAACGGTGTTGCCATGCCATGAGACAGTCCACTAAAGTGTCTGGTCTGGTTTGTGGTATAGAACGGATCTTCTTGGACGCCACCAAAACTGACAGGCGCTGTTTCTGCAAAGTCTATGCCCTTGCCTTTGGCGGCGGCGGTCATGTCAGGGGATTTACCCGGACCCTGTGAGATATATCCTTCGTCGTATCTTCCAAGCGGGCTTCTGGATGGGTAGTCGGGGCCGCCTGTCCCATAGGCTGCGGCGACTGCGGCGGCGGCAGCAGCGGCAGCGGCAGCAGCAGCAGCGGCAGCGGCTCCGTTTGTTGCATCGGGAAGGGACTTCTTGACGAGGTTCTCGTTGACAATTGGGCTTGTTCCTTCGTAAGGGTTCGTAATCAAGGTATCGCGCTTGAGTTCGTCCGAGGACCGCTGCCATTCTTCGTCGTGTTCCTGGCTAGTTTGCCGGCTGTGCTGCAGCGCACCTTGTGTGGCTCCTGCAGCAGCAGCCATCCCAGCAAAGCTCAAATCACGTGTGGCCGGATCATGATGCTCTTGCGTCGGTGTCTGCTCACCACCTGTCCGCCATTCATCGTCTTCATGATCAAGGCCGTGGCCATGGATCACAGACGGATTGGTTTCCAGGTCGTCCTCTGCGTATCCGTATCCAATTTCAGGGAGGGGATCGTGGACGTCTGGAAGACCACTTGCCCCCAAACGTGGCTGATCGTACTCGTCAAGGCGGTCAGTGCTGTGCGTAGGCGTGTTGGCGGGGAGCCGCTCATTCATGGCTCGCTCCTTGAACGACTTATTTCTCTGGACACCTGCAGGGGCCCATTCGTTGGTTGGCTGACTTGTTCCTGGCGAATAGACTTGGTGCACCTGTTGTGGGTGCTGGCTGCGGTCACGCGCAGCCTGGATGGCTAGGCCAACAGCACCGGCCGTGATGGCAGCAGCTTCAGATACGGTCGGTGACGGCCGCCTGACTTTGCGTCCAAACTGGTCAATTTCGTACTCGCCAGAAAACTCAGACGGGTTAGTCCTTGTCGTCATCGGAGATGATGCCGAGACCTCCTGTTGTTGTTCCTCATGTTCTTGGAGGCCACCATGGCCATCTTCTCCGCGCAGCGTTCGCTGATGGCTCTCAACGGACCGATTTTTTGGTGTCATCTGTCCATGTGACTGCTGTTCCTCTTCGAGGGTGTCCATTGAGCCACGGGCCGCCGTACCCTGGGCATAGCCGCCGTTCGCACTAGACAATGCGGACCCATCGACAAAAGACCCGTCGACCAACGACGCCACAGCTGACTCAACGGCCACAGGCGTGTGAACAATATCGACATTGGCTGCAGCACCCTCAACGGCCCGGTAGTTGTGGTCACCGTCGTCTGTGATGTCCGTCAGCTGGGTGGGGGCCGGCATGTATCCGACGTCTGAGCTTCTGACACTGAGGTCATCGGGGTCAAATTCGCGGCTCATGACGTTGCTGGGAACCGAGTTTGGCGAAGCAGCCATATTGCGGTCAGGCCGAGGCGATTTTCCAGGGGACGATGTGGACGTGCCGGTCAGGCCGCTGTCGCGGTAGCCTTGAACTTCACTCGTCCCGCCCTCGGTGATGCCCGAAACACTCGGGATAGGGCTGAGGCCCCGATGCTCAGGCTGGTAGGGTACGTATTTCAGGGGGGCGGGCACAATTTGATGACCGTACGCGTCGTAGGTTTGATCCGCGTAGTCTGCCGCGCCGTCGTACTCCTCAACATACTCTTCCTCGCCTCCCTGCTGCAAATACTGGTAGGGGTATTGATGATCGTGGTCAATGACGGAGTCGTTTTCTTCCTCGTCTTCGCTAGGCCCGTCTTCGGTTGCCAGTGAGCGGCTGGCACCCGCCACGGCCTTCCGTGGAAGTGCTCGTAAATCTCCATGAGAGATATTGGCGTGTTGGGTTCCTAGGACTTGCAGAGATGCAACGGGTCCCGCGGCATTGGGTGGAACAGCAGTGCCTTGAGGTTCAACAGACAGAACTCCCCTCGAAACTTCCTGAATGGGCGCAGCCTGAAGCTCCTCGCTTGCCGATCGAGGGCGGTCTGTGTCCGCGGATAAGATAGATGTTCTGGTGACGTCTGAATTGATCTCGCTCATGAGCGGCATAGGGGGCTGTAAAAAGCCACCGCTAGGCTCGAGATGCTTCACACGGCCCTGGCCCAGACCAAACTCTGAATGTGTAGCATCCTCAATACCCCGTTGCGCACCCGCATCTTCGAACGAGCGGCTAGCGGCACTATGGGCTCCGGTGAGATACAAGTCTGGTGGCCCCTGCTGCTGTTGCTGCTGATGCTGCTGCTGCTGTTGTTGTTGAGATGGCGGTAGTTGTCCATCACTAAAATCGCTGCCACGTGCTTCGGCTCTTCGGCGACGACGCTGATCTCTCGCGGTAGAGGGGGATCCGTCGGGACCAGTCGTAGCGGTAGCGGCAAGAGCTCCCAGGGCAGCTCCGGCAACACCGGTGAAAGCAGCAGTCCTCAACTTATCAGGGTCCACGTCGTCACCGGAGTCCGAACCATAATCAACGGCAGGGGATGGACTACCTTCTAGCGCATGTCTCCCTTCACGATCTCGGACGTCTCGAACGTCTCGCCGACTGCTGCCTTCTCTGTCTCGGGGGGTGTGAGAAGCCGACCCGAGGCGGTCGCTGGTGCCAGACCGGCGGCGGTCAGTTGCGGCATAATCGTCCCGCGAGACGCTGGTACCGGTCGAAGTTGTCGAGCTGCGGCGTTCTCTTTGGCTCGTTTCCCGTCTCAGCGCATTGAGTTCGGGGAGAATGAGTCGCCGAATGGCGTCTTCTACCGTTTCCAGGAGCTTTGGGTTGTTGATCGAGGAGGCCTTGGATGCACCGGAGCGGATCGAATATTGGTCGTAGGAGCGATGGCTGGGTGAGAGGGCCGAGGACATGAGGCTTGACTCGGCGCCAGACACTGCCGATTCGTTGTGTCGATGGCGGCTTGAACGTCTCTGTGAAGGGGAGACCACATCCTCTCGCTCAGTGGCATGGAGGCTACTTGTCCGGCTTCGGCTGGACCGGTGCTTTCGCTCGGACCTGTCCTTGTCCCGCTCTCGCTCTCTGTCCTTGGAAGAGCTGGACTTTGAAATGACAGAGCGGTCGTGGTCGCCACTGTGGCCTCTGCTCGTCACACGGTGACGTTCGAGGGCAGCAGCGCCGGCGGCAACAGCAGCGGTCGCAGCGGCAGCAGCGGCTAGGTCGCGCGTGGGGCTATTGCTTCGGGGAGGATTGGAGCCGTCCAGAAAGCTGTCTGCAGGGATGGCTGAGATCTCAGATTGCGTCCCGTGAAGATAGGACGCCGACCCGCGGCTGCTTGCAGCGGCGGTAGGGATGAGCGGACTTGTTGGACGCCGAGGACGTTGGCGTTGGTGGCTGCTGCTCAGGCCACCACCGCCTCCGTGTTCGATCTCGACCGTGATTGGGGGATTGCGGGACACGTTGGACTCTTCGGTCGCCGACGCGTAGGAATTGATGCTGCGGCTGTCTTCGCCATCGCCGCTGCCGCTTATTGCACTACCACCAGCTTCGGCATCGCGGGCAGCAGACGACGCGCCCTTCTGGGGCGCGGAAGACCGGCGAGCGAGAGAGGCCTTGCGGCCATGGGAAGACGACGACTTTGGTTTGGATATCATGATGTGGTCGTCCTTGCGACCGCTGGACGGCTTGAGGCGCACACGGACGCTGGGTCTCCGGCTGCCCGGACTCTCCGAACTAGGGCTTTTCCCCCCCTCAAAGTATTCGATGAGAAGAGAGGTTTGTGAACGGTTGGCGCTGTGGCCGCGGGTTTTGATCGTCACAGGCGTGCCGTCCTCGGGAAGGGAGTAGGACGATTTGTCGTCGCCAGGTCGGGACACATCGGTTGCGGCGTCGGTTGCGGCGGTTACAACGGAATCGGACTCGGTCGGGGCAGGCAGTGGGAGGCTTTTGGCAGGCTTTTTCTTCTTGGAGTCACCACCCATGGTGGCCTCGGGGTGCGAGCGCCGTGTCTCGGTGCGGTTGATGAGAGTGACGGGAGAGCCGTCCCAGTCGCACGCGGAAGCGAATGGCCACGCTTTCGTCTTGGAGGGTTACAGCCCTTGGCCAACGAGCAGGCCGTCCGCTTCAACTTCCCAATGCTAGACGAAGAATCCGAATCGAGAATGGAGGCGAGACCAGGAGAGAGAGAAGGGTTCAGCCGAGAGATGGGGACGGGCACACGGCGTGGAAAGCGAAGGAAGAGAAAACCGGGCGGATGCTGTCAACGAGACATGAGGCGCAATGGTGAATTAAATGAGGAGACAAACAAAAAAGACCTGGCGGGAAGACGATTGACCGGCAGCCAAAGAAAGGATCAGCACAGGGCAGATTCAAAACAAGAAGCTGAGAGCCATGCAGGCGAGGAGAGGTAGGGCTTCTCCGCCAGTGGATGCAGCGGTGGATGCAGGGGGTAATCCAGGCAACTCACGAGCCAGTAGGAACAGGAGATGGCGAAATCGAGAGCACAGCGCACACACAGCACGCAGAACACAGCTCTGCGTGGTGATATTGGCTGCAGAGAGTTCGGCGCAAGGAAAAGGACAGGAGACAAGAGAGGAGGTTCGGTCGCCTGTGGATCAAACGACCGTTGCCTAGGCGAAAGAGGCGGCGAGCGAGGAAAAAAAGGAAGAGACTAATCGAGGCAAGCACAGGCAGGGTGGGTTTCCAGCTGGGGGGGGGGGAAGCCGAAAAGCAGGGTGCAGGATGCAGCGGACAGAGTCGTATCGCTGGGTTTGTTGTTGCAGCTGGTCGAGCAGTCAGGGTTGGGCGAGGATGCGCAGGCGGTAAAGCGCAGCGCATGCACGGCTGGCAGCGACGGTCGGGTTTGTCTGGGCCTCTGCGTCAGCGGACCAGAGGGGAGGAGAGGAGCTGCAGCTCAGGGAGGGCTGTATGGACGAGAATGAGGGAGGGACGAGAATGCGGGAACGCGAGAATGCGAGGAGGAGGGAGAGATGGAGAGAATGGAGAGGATGGAGAGAATGGAGAGGGAGGGGCGACAGGGAGGGAGGCAGGGAGGGGCGCGAGAGGAAGGGGCAGAGAAGGAAGCAATCGAGAGGAAGGAGAGGAGCGAGAGGAAGGAGCGCACGCAGATCTGTCCTGCAGCTGTTGTTTTGGTGCGCTGCCCTCGTCCGCTTTGCTCTTGCCCTGTTCGCTGTCTTCGCCGTCTTCGATGCGTTGGCGTTTCTGCGGTCGCCCAGCCAATGGCGGGCAAGAAGTGGGCGAACCGAGAGGTGGACCTGCTGCAGGGAAAGGAGTGGCGACCGGGGGGGGAAGGTTCGAGGAAGCAATCTGTTTGGCAGAGAGCCGGAAGGAGCAGAGAGGTGTGTTTCTTACTCGTTGTTGCCCGATTGGCACTCGTATCTTACGGGGAGGGGGGGGGGAGGACAGAGCCTCCAGTAGCAAGGCAGAAGGGGGCCAAGTATTACGTCGAGCGGTGTGCAAGAAGAAGCGAAAAAAGGGAGGGAAAAAAGAAGAGAAAAGAAAGCAGAGCGTGCTGTCAAACGAAAAACGTGGAATGGGGGAAGCGATGCGAGACAAAGATGTGCGTAGCGGGTGAAATGAATTGGAATGGGGGTGGAGCGCCCGTGGCAGAGTGAGAGAAGCTACGACGTAGTGTCGGCTGGAAGGTGCTACTCGACAAGCTGTCCGCTGGTAAACGCACTTTTAGGCAGGAGGCGGGCAGGGAGAGGCGACGAAACGGCCCACCACCCGCTTTTCTGGGGGGGCGGGAGGGAGGTTCTTTCCTTCTCGGAGCAAATCAACACAGCCGCTACGACCGCCGCCGTCCGTTTGTTGACATGGGACAAGGAAGGAGAGAGAGGCAGCCAGCTGAGGACTAGTTCGGGCAAGAACGAGTGGTTTCCCGCTTTCCTCTCGGTTTGCTCCTGCTTCGCCAGGAGCACTAAGCGCGAAATGGGCTAGGGGGGGGAGGGGCGCCGCAAAAGGAAGCGACTACGGAGTACGGAGTACATACATACACTCGTCACAGTCGCAGCTTCCACGGTTGCCCCTTGTGACGGGCGGGGGGGAGAGCTTTGCACAACGAGGTGCAGGTGAAGAGCGCCCTTCGTCTGGGCCGTGTTGACTTGTTTTTTGTCTCTTGCTCTCGTTGTGCTCCTTCCCCCTCGTGGCACCCCAACCCCCTTTCTGACGATCGAACCCGTTCTTTCTTTTCCTAGCAATCGTACTCGTATGGCTTCCTCGGAAGAATAGTCCGCCAAAATAGATTAATTATCGAAAGGACGCCTTCCGAAGCAGGCCGGCCGCTCCTTCTCTCGTGCTCGTATGCAACAACACAGCCCAGCCTCTTTTTTATTTTTCTTTTATTTCGGCGCTACCAATTTCCCTGCCAAAGCAGCGCTACGCCCTCCCACCCACCCGTACCAACGAATCCCAAATTGCCCTGGAAGGATACGAGTTCGACCACAGACTGGTCTTTGAAGGATCACACACCCGGGCGCCGTTCGACATCCGACGAGTATTCTCACATGTCTTGACTCGGTTCTTTTCAAGATCAAACACTGCCGGCCTACCCCCCTTCCGCTCAGACTCCAATCAGGTCGAGATCGCACCGCACCAGAGAAGAGGAAGAAACGGAGAGCCGGGTGGGAGAGGGATTGGCCGGGTGTAGGCATACCAAAAAGAAGAAAAAGAGGTGGCTGGGCGGTTGGGTCGATGCGAGATCTCTGGGCGCAAGATTTGAGGCGCATACGACGTACGACCGTCCGTTGTTAATACCAGGTCTCGCAATGCATCTCTATGGTGGCACCACGGCTGCCCGAGACTGTCGACGCTTGAGCTGCCTTGTTATTGTTTTTGTTTTGTTTAATTTTATTTTATGCTTGTCTTGCCAAGCGGCGAGCCATTTGATTTGGCATCGCACACGACTGGCCCCCTTTTTTCTTCTTCCTTTCCTGCGCCTCCATAACGCTGCTCGGTGGTTGCTCAGGTTGATGACAGTGATCCTCCTGCTTCAAAGCATTCAATTCTTCCACTGGGCAAACAAAGGTACGGAGTACGGAGTAGAACGGATTGAATGGATTGAACGGAGTGTTCGGTAGCGTGCATTCCAGGCCTCCCGCTCGCTTCCCGTTTGCTTTCCGCTGGCTTCCCGCATTCCTCGGCAGCAGGCGCCGCTGCGCGTGGGGATTTTACATTCTTACACACGTGCGAGAGGTCATTGGGAGCTGTGGAATGTGGCGTGGTGATCAAGGGGGGGGGAGTAAAAGAAGAAAACGTGAGCCCGGGGCCGTGCTTTAAGCCTCGCTGTCGACGGCATGCCCAAAGAGCCAAAGAGGACAGGATGCAAAACCTACATACATGCTTTTTTGATGCTGAAGCAGAAAACCCATACAAAACGTCTTCGAATACCCAAACCGGTCATCCCTCTACCCCCCCCCGGGGCCGTATCCTTTTCTGCTTCGTAGAGTTGGAACACCTCGAGAACAGGTGCTCTTCACCCCCTGGGCCGCTTTCGCCGCTCCCTCTTGTCCTTGTTTGACAGCGCCTTCTTTTTCGCCGCCTTTCGCGCGTCCCGTTCCGTGGCGAACTCCCCCCGTTGAAACCACGCCCCCCGCACAATGCGGCGCACGCGGGGGTTCTTCACCAGGTGCACCGGCAGCCCGCTCCCCAGCACCGTCCGCAGCATGTCCACGCGCACGCTCTTGCCCCAGGTGTCGAGGACCATGGCCTGGTCGCCGAGGTTCAGCCGCTTTTGGTGGCCGAAGGCCTGGACGACCGAGCCGGAGCCGGCGCCGGCGCCCCCTGCCCCCGCCCCCGCCCCCGCTGCGTCCTCCTCCTCATCCGCAGCGCCAGGGTCGCCAGCCATGGTCCCGAACGCGTCGTCGTCCGAGTCGTAGACGTACCTGCCCGTGGTGCCGGGGTTCTCCGACCGGTGCGTCGGCAGCCCTGCGGTCGCAAACCCCGGCCCCGCACCGTGCTCGAGCGACGTCGCAATGCTCCGGAAGTTCTCGCGGCGCTGGCGCCGCACTTGGCGGCTCTCGGACTTGATGCTGCGCGCCGCGCCGCCCTGGCCCTGGCCCTGGCCCAGCGCCTGTATGTGCTGCGCGAGCTCGCGCGGGTTCTGCCGCAGCGGCAGCGGCCGGCCGCGCGCCGCCGCGTACTTGCGCGACGCCTCGTAGAGCAGGGCGATGGCAACACCGGCGCCGATCTGGACGTCGACTTGTGTGCTCTCCAGCTGGTCAGCAAACGCCTCCAGCGCCCTCTGGCTCTCGGACAGGAAATAGTCTTCTTCTTCCCCTTCTTCCCCCTCTTCCTCCTCTTCGTCGTCGTCGTCGTCGTCGTCCTCCTCCTCCTCCCCCTTTAGGACGGCGTTGTTGCCGTGTGCGCGCTCGTCTCGCCCCCCGGCGTCAGCCGCGGCACCCTTGCGTGTTCTGGCAGCAGCCCTCGCTGCGCCGCCGTTGTTTCGAGGCTGGTCGAGGCCGTCTTCGACGTCGGCATCGTGGCCGTCGTCGTCGTCGTCGTCGTCGTCGTCGTCCTCGCCCTCAGCCTTGATCGCGTCCATCAGGAACGACGCCGCAAAGGCCCACATCCGCAACGCGGCTGTCACCACCGGCACGCTGTCGAGGGCCGAGACGGAGCGCCCGTCCGTCTCGACGATCTCCAGCAGGAACTTGAGCAGCTCGTCCGTCGTGGACCGGATGCCCGTGCCGACGAGCACAACCACGCCGAGCGCCTGGATGGCCGCTGCCTTGTCCGCCTCGTCTGCGTCCGGGTCCTGGATGGTTCGCTTGACCGTGCTGAACGTCTCGTCAAAGACCGTGGCCGCGTCGGTGTCGTCGGCGCAGGACAGCGCCGTGATGGCGAGGGCGTCGAGGGCGAGCGGCCGCTCGTCTCCGCCGCCGCCGCTGCTGCCGCTGCCGCCGCCGCGGCGCACGCTTTTCAGCAGCTGGTCCAGGATGGACGGAAGGGCGCCGGCCACGGCGGCACCGCTGTAGATGGTCCGCAGCAGCCGCCCGTACTTGGTGAGCGCCTTGGCACGGTCCTGGGCGCTGGACCGCTTGCGGTCTTCCAGGGTGGCGAGGACGCCCCGGAAGTTGGCGCGCCAGAGCGCGGCGTTGTCGGCGAGCTCCTCGCTGCCGATCTCGTCCAGAGAGCCGCTGCCGGCGTCAGAGCCGTCGTTGTCTGTCTCGTCGTTGTCGTCCTCGTCGTCCTCACCACGGCCGCCGCCGCGCCGGTACCGAGCCGATCCGCGCTGGGGCGACCCCCCCGACGACGCCTGGTCTTGCAGGCGCAGCCGGTAGACCGCGCTCGACAGCTCGCCGCCGCCGCCGCCGCCGCCGCCGCCGCCGCCACCCTCGTCTTCGGACGCGTAGCGGCTGCCGGCACGCGAATTGGCGGCCGACGCATGTTGCGAGGCGTGCCGCGAGCTGTTGTGCGAGCCGCCCTTGGGCGTCGTCTTGGCCGAGCTCCCGAGCTCCTCAGGGCGCTTGCGCGCCTTGCGCGAGGTCGTCTTGAGGCTCTCGGTGAGAGCTTTTTTGCGCATGTCGTGCATCGCTGCAGAAAGGGTGCGGCGTCGCGGTATCCTGACTCACGTGGAATGGGGGGAAAGGGGGGAGGGGTTGTAGGTGAGAACCAGGCACCAAGTCCAAAACTGTGGCTCGTCTGCCGTGTCGAATAGCACACGCGAGTGACGCGGTCGCGGAGACCAAAGCGCTGCCCAACCCAAACCCGACGCAGAAAATGCAATAGCAGTGGCCCTCGCCTGTCGAGGTCTGTTTGGTTCCGTGCGCGTTCAAGTTTGGGTTTGCTGGTTCAATATGGGAGGCGGATTCACAGGCTGGCAGCGGAGTGATGTTGTCCTGGAGCGAAGAGCGGCCAAAGAACGATCCATGAGGGAGGGAAGGCTTCTCTCTCTCTCTCTCTCTCTCTCTCTCTTTGTTGGACGTTGACGGGAGTCGCTATGACAATCGAGGGTCGTCTTCCGAGAGAAACAACGTCTATGTCGAGGGTTGCCTGGGATTATGCCGGGGCAAAGACGGAACGTTCGCACGGGGTAAGAAAAGAAGATGAAATGCTGAAAGGAAGAGCTGTAATATACTTTCATGCGAAGTCGAAGGAGGAGAAGAATGGGAGGAGTGGCATCGCGCATGACCTGAAGGCGAGGCAGAGCTGCCCGAGGGGCAAAAGCCGTGGCCAGTTGCAGCACGAGGACTGCCCAGGGCTAGCCTAGAGTTAGGCCGGGCGCTCGCTGCGCTAGGGTCGAACGATTCGGGCGGGCCAGGTCCGTGGCCAGCCAGGCCTGTGGGATGCTGCAGCTGTCCAGGCGGTCGTTCGTAGGATGCAAAGAGGTCAAGCGACGTGGGTGAAACTCTGGATAATTCTCACTGAAAGAAGGGTCCCAGCCGCGTACCTGCTCTTGCCCTGCGTGGACGGCAAGGCGACACGCACCGTGATGGCAAGATATGTATTGTCGACCTCTTTCCTGTTTGGAACTGGCAACGGCAAAGTGACGTAGTGTCGCCTGATCCACCCCCCGCCTTTTGGTGCATCGCTTGTAGTGGGCCTGGCCGCTGTGGGAAACGGCCGAGTGGAGCCGCATACCCACCGTGGCCGGGCCAAATGCCATCGCCGGGCTCGAGCTGCCTCTGTCTTCTGCCAGAGAACGTGCGGTTCCCCAGTGTCGTGATTTCTCGCTTCCCTCTGTCTTTCACGCCGCCTTGACTCAGCGGCAAGGCTGCCGCAACAGTGGGGTCTCTCAGGGCGAGGATGGGCCGCGTGGTGCTACATATCGTTCCGTGAGTGGGCAGCCGCTGGAAGCTGCACTTCCTTCCAGTGGCTGCCCTTTCTCGCACTTTCCTGCACCAGGTTCGTGCCCGGAAAGTGGCAGAACGAGACGCGGCGAGGCACCGTTCTCTCCATGCCTCTTGGGAAGACCTGCCACGACAAGGCTGGGCCAGGCTGGTGCTCAGATTGAGGAGATGGTTTAAGGGGGCGTTGTGCAGTTCTGGCTGCCCCTTCAGCTCGCTCTGGTCCTCTAGCCCTGCCGTTCCATCAGACACACAACGGCCCCTGCATTGGGATTGTGCTTCGAACCACAGTCCCGCCTACGCACCCGTGCCTTGCTGTGAAACGACCGCTGCTTCCAGGGCCTCCAGAGCTCGCAGTTCTGTGCTGCTGCATATCTTTCCAGGCCTCCTAGAGCCGTCGACAACACTGACCCCTCTCGTAGGTCTTATCTAAAGTGGCTCTCTTGGCCCAGTCGCTAGGCCGAGTGGACTGCAGCTTACGGCCCCGTTTGCCGCATTGCTGCCGTTCTTAGCGGGCCCACGGCGGTCGAGAGAGACATCAAACACGCCAGCGAGACGCTGGCGTTTACGGCGCGTGGAAGCGAGCTCGAGCGAGCAAGCCGAGAGCCAAGGGCAATAGCCATCGCCATCGCCACATATCTACATATTCTTCTAACCGACTGCTGCACGACGCCGCCAAAACTGCGTCACGGGGCGCCCACGGCGGCACCTGTTGGGCGTCGTGGCCGGCAAAGGTGCTGCTTCCTGTGCCCGGGTCGTCCACATCGCCGCCTGCTATTCGCTGCCTGTGGTCTGACGGAGCACCCTTGGCTGATCACGCTCCCAACAGCAACCCCAAAACTACCCCGCTTGTGCTCCTCGCGATCTCGCCCACAATAAGCAGCAGTGACTGATAAAGTCGCCTCGATAAGTCGATAAGGCCTCTGCTGCCTGCCTGGACTGGGGGGGAAGGAGGGGACGGAACCGCCTAATTGCCCCACTCGATTCACTGTCTCTCCCCTTGCTCCTTCCTCTTCTTGCCATCTTCATCGCTGCTCTTTGTCTCTTGTGCTTCTTCCCTTTTTGTTGTTTAGACCTCTCTTTGCCCTCGTTTCGTCTGGCCAACGGCTTCCCCCCCCTTTTCTTCACAGCCCCCCCCCATCCCCCTTCGCTAGCCGTCTGCCATCTCGCGAGCCTCTGCTTGGCGAACGACGCTTCTGCTCTGCATCTCGCAACTCCCCGCTCGGCCTCTGTTATCGCCAATCTCGCCCGCGCTGTCTCTCCACTTTCACAGCCTCGCCGTCTTCCTCTCACGGCTTCCTCGCCACGCCTTGACCCGGCACTGCATCCGTTTTCCGACGCCGCTTTCCGACCGGCCATTCACAGCGACAGGGCACCTTGCCTCCCCCGTCACCGCCCACTCTTCCCGGGCTTTCCGACGAGTGCCAACGCCATGTCTCCGGAGCGGGAAGAACAGGCCACGGCTTTCGAGTACAGTTCGTCTTTCTCTCCCTCTTCCTCTTCCTCCTCCTCTTCCTCTGCCTGCCCGTTATCCAAGTGCTTTGGTGATGGCTTTCCGTTGTTCGTTTGCACTAACCCCTACAGTGCGTGTCACCCTGAGCCAGACCCAACCGAGCCCTGGAAAAGGCGACATCGCAAAACGATGCATCATTCTCACGGCCGATAAGCCAAGCGTCAAGATCGGCCGCTCCTCCAAGACCACGTCCAAAGGACTCATCCCCGCCGCCGACAATGGGTTTTTCGACAGCCCTGTTGTGTCTCGATCCCACGCCGAAATTCTTGCCGATCTTGCCGAGGGGGTACGTCGACTCCTCACTTGAACTTCTTTTCTTTTATCTCCCTCTGCGAGCGATCTGTTAGCTGACACACTGCCTGTTCTTAGAAAATCCGTGTCAAAGACTTGGACTCGCTTCATGGAACATCCATCAACAACAACGCCGTTCCCAAAGGCACCACCCCCATCCTGAAGTCGGGCGACGTTCTTCGTTTTGGAATCCATGTCGCGAGAGGACTGGATATTTTCCACCCAATCGTCTGCGAGGTCGATATCGACAGCCGGTCCTTCACGTAAGTGTGCTTTCTCGGTGCCTTTTACATATACATGCCCACTGCGTTTACTAACACATTCGCAGACCCGTCGTTGAGAGAGCACGGTCATACTGTGCCCCAGAATCGGTCGACGACGGGCTTTCCGACACTAGCGAGAGCGAGTCTTGTTCTGGCGCCCGCAACGACCACGACCTGCCGTCCGACGGCACCCCGATCGAAGGCGACACAGCGAAATCGGATCTCAAAGACGACGGAGTCTCCCAGGCGAGCGAGGGGGGTGACGTGACGATCGGACATGACGCAGAACGGGGTGGGAAAGAATGGTCCAAGATTGCCGAAGACGAGAGCACCGAGAACAGCAAATTCGACGGAAATTCTGCTAGTTTCCGGTCTGATCAAGATTCGGAAGATGACGAAGACATGGACTTGGACGACGACGAGGATGAAGATGCCGATGAGGATGACGATGAGGACGATATGGATGACGCCGAAGATGAAGAGCTGGACGGGACAGATTCCCACGACGCGACGGGGTCGGATGATGGCGTCGGAAGCGATGAGGACGACGGGGGCGCTCTCTTGGACCGCGAGATCAGAGAGTTCTTGAACGAAGGAAAGATCGACTACCAGCGCGTGAGCACGAGAATGAGCCAGGTTTCTGAACGCGCACAAGATAGCGCTCTGGCTCCTCACTCGACGGACGAAGAGCCCAACCCCCGCGAAGACAATTCGTCGCAAGCTCATGGTCTACGGACTCCACCGTCTGCTTCCGCCGAGGACTTGTCAGTTTCTCATGGCATGGTCGAGGGACACGGGGCCGTTGATGCTGCGGCGTGCACAGAGCAAAGCGAAGTCCACGAACCCATCAACACGACCCCGCCTCTGGCCATCAACAAAAAAATAGAAATCTCGTCGATCCTCAACCCCTCGCCGCCGCGGTCGTCGCCCAGTTTTGATGCCACCCAGCTTTCCAGTCTCGACTTCCGCTGTGACGACCACGGCCGCGACCACAATCTGGACAGTCTCGAAGTGCTGTCAGGCTCTGGCCATGACCTGGCCTCGTTTGAGGAGCCTCATTCCTTGACCATACCGTCCATGTTGGTGGCAACAACTGTGGATGAAGAAACATCTATTTGGGCAGACTCTTTCCATGCTGAGGATGAACGCGATCCTGTCGCCTTTTTCTCCAGAGAGGAAGCGAATGAACCGGGACAGGAAGAGCTGAGGAAATACTTTGGGTACCCGAAATACAAGGTGGAAACGGCAACCAAAAAGCGCAAGGCAGAGGTGATGCTTGCAGACCCCGTCGATGCTTCAAGCCCGACAGCACTTGCACAGCCTTCCGCGGCCGCGAATGCCGCCATCGAGGTGCCCCCGGCCTCGCACGCAGACGACGGCCACGTTGCCAAGCGGCGGGCCACAGCTTCGGCAGCGGCGGCCAAGATGAAAACCAAGGGCAGAGCATGGGCCGCAGCCGAGAAGATTGGCATTGCCGCTCTCGGTGGCGCTGTTGTTCTGGGCTCCCTAATCTACACGGCGCCGTCGTTTTAATATACCCAACCCTCCTTGGCCGTCGCTCTCTTTTCATTTATCGTTTTTCCGTTTCCCGTTTTCCGCTTTCTGCTTTCCGCTTTCCTTTTTATAGTTTTTATTGTCTTTCGCACCTTGTCCCTCGACCCTCGTCCTTTGTCCGGTTTCTTCTCTGTCCACTTCATGGTCGTTCCTTATTTACCACTGCCACTGTGATGTTTTCGCCATTCCACGACGTCACCTTTTCTGTTTCCCGGTCTTTGTGTCTTTCCCTTTCGTTTCTGGTTCTCGGATTGCACCAGCAGAGGAACAGTTTTGTTCACTCCGGCTGGCAATGTTATTGTACGGAGTACGTTTTTACGTTTGTGTCTATGGCAAGATATGCCGGGGGGCCGCGGGAGGGGGGAGGGATGGGATGGCTTACTGCCCGCAAGCATTGCCGAGAGTAAAGTGTATGGTGTTTGCTTTGCTTCTTGCTTCTTGTCCAACAGTCTGCTCGAGTCCCCTCGCTACCTCGCTGACTCCCCGGTGGTTTTCTCTCCTAAATTGTATTGGTTCCGCTCTGGACTTCGGTGTTGACCTTTCTTTCACTTTGCCTCTTTTCCCTTTTGTCTTTCTTCTTCGCCGTCCTTTCAAAGGTCTCGTCTCAACTCGGTAGATGCATGCTTTGACTGACAATTGAATGGGTATTTCCCTTGCTTGTTTTTTAAACTGATGGGAGCGCTCAAAGACTGTCGTGCACCCTGCATCCAGTGCCCTCTCGCCAGATGGAAGGGAGACACGTGTTCCAGCAGCGGCGGCTGTCTCTCCCCTTTGCTGGAGGTTGCTCTGGGGGCCAGAGGACGAAGAAGACCGCTGCCACGCGGAAACAGGAGGAGACACAGCGTGCCGAGCATTCCTTCGAGGCTCTTGAAGAAGTAGTACCCCCCCCCCCCCCCCCCTCCCATATCTTTATTGATCCCGGCAATGTGGTTGTCAGAACTCACAAAACACGGCACAGACGGGGTGATCTCACACAAGAGGGGAGGAGAAAGAAACTACTAAAGGACCACTGCTGCTTCCCTGCCACAGCGATCCTCGCTTCGCTGCCCAACGCAACTGGGGCCCTGGTGGCCGCCTCTTTTTTTGCTGGCTCACATGTATCCCCTCACATCCATCCCCCTTCCCCCCCTCCCCTCCAGAAAGCTGCCGCAAGAAGCGACCGTGCTTGGAGGATGATATGCAGCGCAACCCCAGCGTGCAGGCTGCTGCTCCCGGGCGTACGGAGTACAAGACCAAAAAAAAGAGATATCTTACAAAGAGACCAGAGAAAAGGACTGGCGGTGGCAACGCAACGCCTATCGGGTGTACTCGCGTCCTGCACGAATACGGCGACCGGGTTTCGGGCTTCCCGTGGCACCAGTGGCGCCGGGAAGTGGGAGGACCCTCTGTTCTTAATCCCTCACGAGCTCTCCGCTTTCTCCTCTTTTCTCTCTCTCTCTCTCTCTCTCTCTCTGTGTGTGTGTGTTTTGCGGATGGTGCTTTCTGTCTTACGATCTACACCGATGGCATGTATGGAAAGTACAACGCTCGCGAGCCGAAACATGCAACGCTGTCCGAGTGAGCTGCTTCTCGCATCCCGCAACCGAGTAGCGTCTGTAGAATGAAGAAGACGGAATGCATGTGCACATGGCTCCATCACGATGCGTCTCTCCGCTGTGCGTGCTTGTGTGTCGTCTCTCACTGCGGTGTGGCGGTTCAGCCCCAGTTGTGCAAAAACAGGCACATCCCCGACCGCCACGAGTCATATCGTATCGTATCGTAAGATATCTTACATGCTGCCCAACGTACATGGGGTTTACTTTGCATACAGAGCCCTCGACGCTCGCCTGCAGAGTACTTTTCTGGTTTTGCCATTCGCCACCGACGGAGGCGGGCTTGAAGAATGTGGTTGTCCTCATCACTTGGTTTAGCCTCTTCACCGGCTCTAACAACCCTTGTCCGAGCCATCTGCATGCAGGCTGCCTACACCTTCTTTTTTCTACATACGAGCCAACCTGCTATCGTCCTGCATACAAAGTAGAGTCGAGGAACTTTGGCCACTAGAACGACGAGCCTGGAACCCCGCCCTTGGCCCTGTTGACAAACAGTCCATTGCTAGGAATCGACTCCTTTCACTTCTGCTCCTCACCGTCACTTCCCATATCATTCTGCAACCGTAGAACCTGCAGATCCCCCCCCCCCCTTCCGGCTGCCGCCTCTCCACTCGCTCCTGTTTTTGTGTTTTCTTTCTCTCTTGATCAGCCTAGTGTTCCTCGAGCCAGCGTGGCACTCGTAGGACAGAATCACAGGGTTCCCCTTCACCCCTACGGGAGTACACAGCAAATACGATACATAAGATACATGGACAAACGAGGATGCATGTGTACACAACCGTTTATGCCCGATCTTTCCGTACACGGCGAGTTCATGGTGAGCACGTTTGACATCAACGCCCCCCCAATTTTTTTCTTGATTCTCGAGGCAGTCCCCATGTTTGCTTCTTCTCCTGCTCACCGCCTCCATTTTGCATGCACGCTGTCTGCTCTTTTTGCATGCCCATGCTTCCACTACCGCTCGGGGACCTTTTTGAAGAAAAAAATTGGCCTTTGACGGTCTGCAGGAGCTTGGCAATGACTGAGCCTCCACACCCCCAGAGCCCTATTCCATCAGAGGGGTGGTTTCTACTCCCTACAAACACCTCTCTCTCTCCACGAGGCAGAGTAGAACCAGGCCGTCGAGCACAGATCGCGCTTGCATCGAGCGTGAACACAGCCATGTACTCCGTAGAGGACTAGCCGTTCGATTCGAATCAAAAGGGGCCCTGCTCACCGTTGAGGAGACGGAGAATAGAAGATGGCAGAGGAGGGGGGGGATGAGTGGAGGACGGCCGTCTGCGAATCACACACAGTCGCAGCCTGCGACCCCGGCCCTTGTCCCCTCTCTCTCTTCCCTCTCAGCCAGCGGTGCAAGGAAGGCTGCGAGTTGGCTGCATCCGGCCATGGCCAGAAGGTCAGCAAGAAAAAGTCCCGACCGTTGCTCTATGACAGCTGTTTCCTGTACTTATACTGCCGGGGACCCTCCCCCTTCAAGGGCGGTTCATATTACTTTTGAGGCTAGCCCTTTGTTTTCAGAAGTAGCCTCCATGCCAGCACAGAAACCGGACCCATGCTTTCTTGTACTTTTGTTCGCAGCACACTAGAAGAGCCGTTTCATCTTTTGTCCACGTTTTGAGTCTTGATCACATCGACGGTGACGGAGAGGACGAGAGAACGGTCGTGTCGCCCCCCGACCTTTTCACCACACGCAAACGCTGGCCGCTGGCCACCAAATCAAGTTTTCTTTTTCCAAAGAAACAAAACCACCTGCTCTCCTTCTCTCTCCCGACATTCGGTTCAGGACCAACGACTCTTATTCATTCATTCATATATACACACACACATATATATACACACACATTATCATTATAACTTTTATTCCTTTTTAGCTCGGGGCCTTGAGGATCTCTCGCCTTGGACCTTTTCTTACATCCCTCTTCACATCTTCTGCCTTTCTGTCCGGCTCGAACAAATCAAACCGCCATGTCGAGCCCCTACTTCGCCGACGAGTTCGTCTACGGTTGGCCTAGAAAGCACTGCGGATGTGACCAGATTATCGAGGCTTGCACATACTGCTGTGGCAGCTATACAGCGTGAGCTCGCATTCCGCAATTCCCTCCCTCCCCCCGGCCCCTTTGTTCTTATTGTTTTGTTTTGCAAACGAAACTACAGTGCCGTGCGTGTCCTCATGATCTTGGCTTCTCTGACACCGTCCCTGTGTGGCCACAATAGGTGCTCATCCTGTGCCTATTGCCACGGAAAAGCATACATCGAGGCGCCATGTCCTCATAGCAGAGCGCCTCTCCACAACGCGGCTGCACCCGCCGCCACAGCCAGCATCCTGGCACCGTCCTGGGCATCGCCACGATCCCGCTCCCGTTCCCCACCGTCGCCGCCAGCGAGATCGGTAGCACGCTACCAGTACCAGGAGGGGCACCGTTCTGTCCGGGGGGCGGCATTTGCCCGCGGCCTTGGGGAGGCCAGCAGCCCCCGGGCCGGCAAGGGTGTCCGAGGCGGAGGGGCCAGCCGCGACGCAGAAGAGTCCTCGCCGTCCTCACCGTCGTCAACCTCGTCATCGTCGTCGTCTCGCGGGCCCCCTGCCAGGTCTCCCTCGAACAGACGACCGAGGTACTCGCGCAACAAGAAGGGATCTGGGAGCGAGGGCAGGGAGGGAAACGGCGGCAAGAGCGGCAACGACAAGAGCGGCAGTCCCAGGAAGTAGACTGCCAGGGAGGGGCCTGGACCCAGTGATGCCCAATACGTTTTTACGAACAATTTGCCGTGGTTTTTTGATGAACTTTACGTGTCTGTTTGCATCTTCTTACGAAAAGCCTATGAGATAATTGCAGTCATTATTCTTTTGTCCCGTTGATGTTGCAGATGTTAGCCGCGTGCGTCGGAGAGGGGCCCCCTTTCCATCTTTTTTGATACATGGACTTCGTGCCACACGTATTCTTTCAGCGTATCTGTGCAGGCCTGTCTGTTACATATGAGACTGCTTGCGTTGGTTCAACTTGAGGTGACGGAACGACATCAGCGACGCAACACGCGCGGCAGGCACCAGAAAGCGGCTGTCGAGGGAAGTCTGCCTGACGGTCGCTTGGGCAGCGTCCACACCTCGACAGCAAGCCTCCATGCATCGGCCTAGATGCTAAAACGCTGAAAACCGCACGGGACTCACTCGACTGCCTGGCAACCAGAGATGGCTGCATCACGGCAAACCAGAAGATGGCTCTGCAGCGCTGACGATATCACCGCAACAGCCAGCGGTGCTTTGTGCGCATCTCCACGACAACAAGCGCCGCAACTGTCCACAAAGAGTACGTGAGCCATACGCCCTGCACGGCCCTTGACAGCAAGCCGCTGTCTCCGGCTACAAACAGAGGTCTCTTCACTTTGCCTGCGGAGAGGGGAGCATGCCTGTTGCCGTGCACCCAGGTGTAAGTGGTCACGTGCTGTTGATACGATGACTAATCTGGGCCGATCTGGGGCTCCTAATAGATGCACGGGCCCGTGCAAATAAGTCACGTGCAGAGGATTATGTAATCCCCTCCCAACCCGTGCAGGCCCGTGTAAGTCAACTAGGCCTTGAAATCTATCACCAAAAACACACGCCCAGTAAGGGTCTCAGTCTCCAGAGTTTATACCGCCGCCTCTGCGTCCGCCTCAACTTTAACAGTTATGATAGTCCGGCTCCTTTGGCGCCCGCGTAGTTGATGGCGGTCCTCTTTAATAGGCCTCTGGTGCTAGAGCTAGCGTCATTACAACTGAAGCCGCTGTCCCGTCACCAGCGACGGTGGTGTTGTATCCTCCCTCCTACTCCTGCCACGTCGTAACCGGCGGCCGTTGCCACCGCCCCCGCCGTAGCCGCTGCCGTAGGCCAGCCCACTCATACTGAAGAAGGGATTCTCGGGGCTCGTGTACGGCCGTAAAAGGAAGGGAGGGACGGTTGTCGGGAGGTAGGGAGGCCATTTCGTTACTTTTGAAAGTGGTGATATGGACTTTTGGTGATAGATTTTAGGGGCCAGTTGGCTTGCACGGGCTGGGAGGGGATTACATAATCCTCTGCACGTGACTTATTTGCACGGGCCCGTGCATCTATTGGGAGCCCGATCTGGATCGAGCGTCGAGAACCCACAGCTTCCAGCGCCCCATGGCCGTTCGCCTGGGAAAGAGAGCTGCTCGTCCTGACACCCACCCCGACCACCACACCCGCCTACAACCGCGATCATGTCCGTCATTCTGTGCACAGGTACGATCTACAGCTTTCTGTTTGTTTAGAGGCTGCGACTTCCGTCAGAATCCCCATCCTTCTCTTGCCCCTGGCGACGTCCCTGCATCGCCATCCTCGACGAGACAACTGCCTCCCCTCCTCCCTCCCCCCGCCTGGTGCCCCTACTCCCCTACTCCCCTGCTCCCCTGCTCCCCTACTCCCTTGCTCCCTTCCTCCCTTCCTCCCCCAAACTCTTCTCATTGACGGTAGGCCGAGACCTGTGACTGACTCTTCTCCTGTGGACGGGGGCAAAACAGCCGGCTATGACCATACCATTCGGTTCTGGGAGGCCCTCTCGGGCATCTGCTCGCGCACGATCCAGCACCCGGACTCGCAGGTGAACCGCCTGTGCATCTCGCCGGACAAGCGGTTCCTGGCCGCCGCAAGCCACCACACCGTCAAGCTGTTCGACATCAAGTCGACCAACCCGAACCCGCTGCTGGTCTTCGAGGGCCATACGAACAATGTGACGGGCGTGGCGTTCCACTGCGAGGGCAAGTGGATGGTGACGAGCTCCGAGGACGGCACGGTCAAGATCTGGGACACGCGCAGCGCCGCCATCCAGCGCAGCTACAGCCACGGCTGCCCCGTCAACGACGTGGTCATCCACCCCAACCAGGGCGAGATCATCAGCTGCGACCGCAGCGGCAGCATCCGCGTGTGGGACCTGTCGGAGAACAACTGCACCCACCAGCTGATCCCGGACGGCGATGTGTCCATGTCGTGCGTCACCATGGGCATGGAGGGCTATTTGCTGTGCGCAGCAAACAATACTGTGCGTTCTTCCCCTGTTCCCCTACGCCCCCCCCATTCTTTCACGTTTGTTGTCGCGGATGCCTCAAACTAACGCAATGGCTTTTCTCTTGGGTCGTCTCCAGGGACATGTTTTTGTCTGGCAACTCTTGCCGACGTACGAGCGCACAAAACCGATTCCCATCACCCAGTTCCGGGCCCACAAAGAATACATCACGCGCATCCTGCTCTCGCCGGACGGCAAGCGCCTTGCCACCTGCAGCGCCGACCACACGGCCAAGATCTGGGAGGTCGACACCACGCCGCCGTCGCCGGACCAGGAGCCCAAGCCGCTCGTGCTCTACGCAACCCTCAACCAGCACCAGCGCTGGGTGTGGGACTGCGCGTTCAGCGCCGACTCCGCCTACCTGGTGACCGCGTCGTCCGACCACTATGCCCGTCTCTGGGAGCTGCACAGCCAGCAGGTGATCCGCCAGTACAACGGCCACCACCGCGGCGCCATATGCGTGGCGCTCAACGATTACTCGGACACAAGATGAGCGCATCTTTCTCTTGTCCCCCCCCCCCGGGGCCATTGAGCTTGATTTTTACATCAAGGAAGACGATGCGACCTCATGCCGAAGAACGACGTCTCCCATACCACTCCGCGTCTATCCTTCTTCCTTTTGTTGTTGTTTTTTGATACCCTGAGCCGAATGGCCCTCTATCTACAGAGGAGCGCATCATCTGATTCTCTCTCTCTCTTTTCGTTGCCAAGAGGACTTGCTTTTGTTGGGAGGATTGCACAGTTCTCGGTTTCCGTGTGGGGATGTTGGGATGTTGGGAGGCTGCAACGCACCCAAGGATCAGTGACCCACTGGCTGTTGTGTGCTGTTCCAAGTCAGATCCTACCCTACAACTCGACCTGACTCGGAAGGGAGGGAATGCCAAAGGGCTGCAGTGTTCCAGCCGATCCGGCTCGCCGAACTTTGACCTGTACGGAAACAGGCAAGCGGGAGGGGGGCGTGGGGAGGAAAAATGCAGGGAAAACAGGAGGGCTGAGCACACGCTGTGCGGGCAGAACGGGCGGCCCAAGTTGCCCGCCTTGGCATCAAAGACAAAAAAAAACCAGTATGGCCTGCTCGAGCATGTCCAGCCCAGGGGCACGATTTTGTTTTCCCCGCCATGTACGACATAGGCTTGTCTAACGATGGCAGAGAGCATGCGGTGGCAGACAAAAGAAACAAGAGGATCCGAGATGATTTTGCACAAAAGACTTGGTTGAGACACCGCTTCCGTGATATTATTCTAAAACAAGAAGGGGACGAGAGTATATTAACAAAAGAGGAAGACTGCACACGTCCTCGTGGGTGAAGGGGATATCCTAGACATCATGCATGAGACCGTCATTCCCGAGGCATTTATTGACAAAAGAAAAGAAAGAAGAAAAAGAAAAAAAAGGATTGGCTTGGGGGGCCCATATACTTCCAATTGGCATTTCCTATCCACGCCCACGCGCCCACGCCCGCGCCCGGCTCTCTTTTCTACCACCCATCGCCCCATCCGTCCTCGTCGCCGTCGTCTTTTGGCGCAAGGTCAATCTTCTTGGCGGCTGGCTTTGCAGCGGGCTTCGCTGACGCGGGCCTCGCTGCCGACGGTACTCGGTTCGCCGACGAGGTTGCGCTGAGCGCCGGCCGCTTAGCGTTGATGCTGTTGCTGCTGCCGCCCGTCTTGGACAGCCCCTTTGGCAGGGCCTTGCCGGCCACGGCGCCCTTCTTCTTGGCCTCTTGTGCGGCGAGCCAGCCCGCGAAATCGGGTTCAGCATCGTCCTCGCCAAAGGGCTGGGCGCTCCCTGCCGCTGGTCCGCCAGCAGCAGCAGCGGCGGCGGCGGCGGCGGCGGCGGTGGTTGATGCCGTGGTTCTTTTCGGCTTGAAGGGGTCCTCGTTCTCGTCTGTGGCGCCCCATGCATCGCCCCCATCATCGCTGCCGAAGCCGTCGTCGTTCATGTCGCCCCAGGCATCACCGGCCGCGCCGCCGTCGCTAGCAGTGGCGTCGTCGGCTGGGTCGGCGAAGAACGATTCGGCGGCCACGTTGGAGGAGGAGGAGTTCCGCGACATGGGCTGCGACGCCGACGGGGAGCGAACGGCCTGGCGATGCAGCGTGGAGGCCGACGAGGTGCCGAGCGTGCCGGGCCTGCTCTGTCTTGCGTCGGCAGACAAGCGGGACGGCTGCGGCGCGGAGCCGCCGTTGCTGGAAGTAGAAGCAGCAGCAGCAGCAGCGGTGGCCCCGGACTCGATTTCGCCAGCGGCAGCAGACAGCTTGTTCGTAAACGAGGAAATGGCCCAGCCTGCCCAGGAGCTCGATGCCGCAGCATTGGCCTGGTCCGGCTGAGGCGTGCCCATGCGGGCCACACCGTTGGAGTCGCTCGACGGGGCCGACGACGGCGGCAGCGCGCTGTCAGGCAGGGCAGCAGCCGCCTTGCGTATTCTCTGCATGAACAAATCCATGGTCTTGATGCTCTGGTCGCGTACGAGCTTCTCCTTGTCTAGAAGAACAGCACAGATGGCCGGCAGGATACGGGCCGCAATGTCCTCGGGCGTGAAGAACTCGGAGGTTGCCGCCAGGGCGAGAAGCGAGGCGTGCCGCGCATGCACAAAGGGGTCGCGCAGCGACCGGGAGAAGGCAGCGATCAGCACCTTGGTCCGCGACGATGTGCCCAGATTCTTGGCAATCTTGCCGAGGCAAATGGTCGTGTTTGTTCGGATGCCCGGCTGCTCGTCGTTGGCCGTCTTGGCCAGGTACCGCAGGAGCTCGCCGTTGATCGTCCGGTCGGACAGCTTGGGGACGAAAACGAGCACGGATTTCAAGGTCTGCTCGCGGACCACCGGGGCGATGTCGGTGAACCCGCTCACCACCTGGGGGAAGATCTTGTCGTTGACGATTCGCGGGGTGAAGCGGTCGATCATGAGCGGCAGGTTGTCCAGCAGGCACACGCGGACGGCTCTGTCTGGGTTGGCGAACAGGCGGATTACCACGGGCGTGACCTTGGACTCGAAGTCGTCGCTGGACAGCTTCGTGCCGATCTTCATGACGAGGCCGAAGGCTTTCGGGCCACCGCCGCCAAACTCGACAGACTTGAGCAGCTCGGGGAGCACTTTCATTTTGAAAAAGTCTTGGGGGAAGTCGTCGGTCAGGCCGCCGAGGTCGTCCAAGAACCGCTCGCGCTCGGCTTCGGTCTTGACCCCCAGGTTCTCGATTCCGTCGGTCAGCTTGATCAGAGGCGAGTCGAAGAAGGCACCGGCCCGCTGGCCCATCTCGAGGAAGTTGGCCACGCTTATCCGCGACTTGGGGTTCGCATTGACAAGGCGCTTGTAGCCGGTCTGCATCGTGGGCGGAACATTCTTGGTCTGGCCGGCCTGGTCGCTGCCCACGTAGTCGCCGTTGAACACTTCAAAGATCAGAACGCCAAAGTTGAAGGAGTCGACCACCCAGTGGTTGCTGCGCTTGATCGCATCCCAGCCGCCACGGGCGAGCTCGGGCGGCGTGTATCGGCCGGCGTCGGGCACAAGGCTCCCATAGTTCTGCAGCGGGGTGTTAGCTGTTTCTGGCGCCCCCCTTCCCCTGCCCCACGCTTCCGGTTTCCGGTAGTTGTCGCGGGCGGTGCTTCCAACATACATAGATAATGGCCTCGTCGTCCTTTACGTTGCTGAGCACCTCGAAGGCGCCCAGCTTCCACTCGCCGCTTTCGGATGTAAAGACCGAGGCGACCTTCAGACTGCCGTGGACAGACGACGCCTCGTCGTTGATGAACTTGATCGTACGCTGCACAAGCACACAGCCATTAGCAACGGGGCGATGGTCAAAGAAGTAGCGTGTTGCCCCCAACACGCCCCAGCTCCGCTCGGCGCCGATTTCAAGTGCCTACCGCAACGTTGAAGAGACCCCATTTGCAGGTCTCCGGGCTGAGGCTCTTCCTCTTGACGTGCCACCGCAAGGGCACGATGCGCTCTGTCGCAATGTAGATGTAGGAGTCTGTTTCGACGGTGTCCAGAACCTTGATGACGCCGGGGTGTCGCAGGGTCCGGAGCTTCTTGACGGCGTTGCGCGCCAAGGGCAGCCGCGCCTTGTTCGCGGTGACATCGAAGGAGAATATGCTGCAGTCCGACCCGTCTTCCTGGGCCGTGTTAGAGAGGGCGGCCACCTTGCCAGAGGGGGATGGGGCGTGAGACGAACTCTCCGGGTCCCATTGTACAGCGTCCAGATCGAGGGGTCGAGATCGACGCGGTCGCCAAAGGCGTAGGGAAACGAGGGCCCCTTTGCAATGGCCGATGCGACGGCCGACTTGAGGAAGTCCATGGGCGGCGACTGGGAGGGGAGGAGGGGCGCGGCAGGACGCCGGTGTTTGTGCCGCAGAACGCTGCTGCTGCTGCTGCTGCTGCTGTGGGGAGGGGGAGAGAAAACGAAGCCTTTCAGAGCGTCGGCAGCCCTTAGAAAGCTGGTTCACGTGCCGATGCTGTGTGAACGCGGTGGACGGACAGGTCGCTCCTTCGGTCTTCACCCCTCTTGCCCGTTTTGGCGCGACGTGTTGCCAGATGCTATTACGGAGTATTCAAGAGCGCTGTAACGGTGGCGGCAGCGCGTGTAATTACACTAGCTTACAGCATGGCCTGGCCGGCCGGCTCATTGTTATTCCAGCCCAGCCCGTGAGGCCCACCACGCCGCCCGTCACACCCCAGCGACCCTTGGACAGAGAAGGCTGAGGGGGGACCCGCTGGCTGTCTCTGATCTGGCCCCATGCTAGCGCTGTAAAGGAAAAAGTGGGTTCCACCGCCGCCGCTTGAACGTCCTTTGCGCGCCTGCAACTGATTCGCGCAAACCACTGCTTTTCGCAAAACGCCCACCCCCTGGGGCGTTTCTCCCGCCTTGCCATTTCTCGGCGACTATCGAGCAGGGCTGCGATTTTTTCTGGCCTCTGCCTCCGTCAACACCAGCTCCCCGCCGCCACCGCCCTGCCGCTCCCCAAACCCGAAGCAGCGCCCATGCCTGGACGTCTCCGGCCTGAACGCCCGTGAAGATCCAGCGAGAGCCAGCGAGGTCTGACGAGGTCCAGCGAGGTCCAGCGAGGCCCTGTGCGATCCGGCGAGCCTTGTCTGTTGACTGGCCCCCCTTTCCCGGACTCCTTGGGGTGCACAGCGACTTGTGGCGGTGTGTGGGTGTCGCTGAGCAACCCGCGGCTGCCCGCAGACGGCCCGGCCTTCATGACTCTTGCTGCAGCCTCTGGTGGCGATCGCGAGCGACACGAGTCGGCTGGGTCACTGTCTGACTGCGGTTGACTTTGCGTTCTTGTCGCGCCGGTATGTCTGATGGATTTCTCATCGTCTTCGCATGGCCCCTCAGCGTCCCCCCCCCTCCCCCCCTTTGTCCTTTTCCTCCGCCATCTTTCGGCCTCTTTTCCCTCCCCCTTTCTTCACTGCCTCTTCC